>PQWD01002959.1:46623-115835 GCA_019425675.1 Leucinodes orbonalis
TGCCTAAGCAAGTTGTTTTATTCTCGATCACGATCTAGTTTCCTGAAGTCTGAATTTCTTGAGTTGTTTCTTGTGAGGGTCGCTCAGAGGCTTTCTTCTTCTTTCGTACACAGCTAATTTGTTTCCTTGACTGACTCGCTAGCTGGCTTTTGAGTGCCGCTCGAAGATCTTCTTCAGTCCTCATCTAACTTGAAACTCACGTCTTGCCTGTATTATTGTCTTGTGTAGAGGGCTTCGCATATGATTTGGGAGTGACTGCCAGGAATGAAGATAGTAATTATTCGAAGTATCCACGTGTCTTCGACGGTGCGCGTATCGTAGCACAATAATTAAGTTTACGCGCTGTATTAGTGTATCTATACGAAAGGTATAATAGTTAACATTAGTGACTTGTGTTTTTTGCTACTATGAGCTAGTAGCATGTACAAAATAGCCAAAACAGGATGTAGCACAGGATTGTGCATTTGCCACACAGATAGTTATATTACTGCCTGGGATGTAGAAATCGAGAAATCCTAGGTGTTTTGGGAGCCGAGTCCTCAACTGGAAGGACAAATGGTGGGCAGATTCAAGATTTATATTAAAAATGGATGATTTTGTATACAATGGAGCACATGATTAAGTTGTAAGCGTTAGGAAGAAACTTAGCCGTTTGGGAAAGCACGCTGGAAGAGGGTTGCATTATAAAATGGCAAAGCAGGTTTGGCTCTGTTGTATGCCAGTTTCCCCGGGTGACGTGATGCATCACCAATTCAGTGTAATTCAATGCCAGTTGCTGTTTGTTAATTTGATGCATTGTAAAGAGTAATGAAAGACTTTAGGCCAGTCAAAACCTGGCATGTAAGTTTCGTCAAATGTTCATGTCATGTCCTCCAAACTCAATTATCTAGATCCCCGTATTTCAGTGGCCTGGTAATATACTTTTATTTAATATAAACTAAAATTGTATGCAAGCGCTAAAAAAATTGTGACTATTCAATATAGTTAGAATTTATTTTATAAAAACTCATATAGGAACTTATAATTTACATATTGATTACTAAATTAATTTTAAAAATACTTTTTGATTGTCATTACTGCCTGAAATATTTTGTAATAAAACAGTAAGATGTCTATGTCTGTCAATCAATGTATTATTTGGTACAGTAACAAATACTTATGTATATTGTTTTATGCAGGTGCAAGAAACATGGTGTACCCATTGAGAAGATTTACAACAAGACTCAACGTGACAAATTTCGCTGGGCAATCGACATGGCCGGTCCTGAATATATATTTTAAGGTCAATCATAGCATTAGCTATATTTTATATACAATTTGAATATTTTCGAACGTTCCACTTATACATTTTTGTGTTTATATACCAATTATTTTATGAACTCGTGACCCCTCTGTGGGAAATTAGTATGTTAATATATACATATAGTGGTATAATTTGACTAACAAACAAGTTTTTGGACCCCAAACAACTCCCCATGTTCCTTTCAGATTAGGATCTAAATTAGAAGTCTGATTCTAATTTGTTTTATTTAGAATTTAGTGAAATTTTATGCTTATAGTTTATAGGCTAAGTTTTATAGGGTTAGACTTTAGCTTAAGTTTTTTCTATATAGATACAGTCTGTACAATTTTCTCTATATTTCTTATGTCACGTTAAATGTTCGAAAAATGGGCATTGCTTACTTGTGAATTTTCTTTGTGATATTTATAAGTTATTCACATTACATAACTGTTTACTTCTACTTAAACTGAAAAAACTGTTTTTAAATAAAAACAAATTACCTGTATTTCAAATCTGGAGAAATCAAGTGTGTAGTTGAAAATGATGTAAATTATTATGGTGTGTATGTGCACAATGTGCAACGTAGTAAATGTTGTAAAGTAAGTAATAATATTATTATTTTATTTTTGTAAGGTTAGGATCGAAAATTGTGGCAATAGCCGTCAATGTAAAAGGTACAATACATATACAAAGTGAAATTGTAATTATGACAGTTTGTGCAATTCATGTAAATATGAAATTTTTACCATGTCATACAATAATTGTCAAATGAGATTATCCCAATAAAAAAAACATTGACATTAGTATTTTAATGTTTTATTGAAAGCCACATTCATCATCAAAATGTTTATTGACTGGTCCCAAAAAAGTCCATGTCCTCCATACCTTCAGGCATATAAGTTAGTCCGGATTCTTCTTTATGCAACAAATTGTAACCACTGCCATAACCTGAAAGTCCAAAATCAATATAAATCTTTTTCGACATTCACACAGCGCTATTTAGCCCCAAAATTAACACCTGGCCTGTCATATGTGTACATACTAAACAATGAATAAACACACTTTTAGAGTATTTTCTTAACACACCTACATATTATACGTAGAAAGCACTCAGACCAATAAAAAAGATATGTTTGTGCATACAAATGTTTCTATTGCCCAGGGAACCCTTGTAGTAATAGCTGTTTATAAGTAATTATTAACCGCCGGAATTCCAGTCAAAAATCTATTGTTTCCGTTATTATAAAAGGTAAGGTTTGAGATTTTAAGTTCAAACTACAGTAAATCTTAAGATTTAAGTGTTAATCCTAAGATTTATCAATATAGCACGCATCTTGTAGCCCCTTTGGTGTGGCAAATGTCCACAGGCGGCAGTATTTACTTTACATCAGGTGATCTGTCAGCTTGTTTGGCCTATATCACATAAAAATAATGTGAGTTGATATGTTTCTGAAGAAGGGCGATTTTATCAGGCTTTTACCATTCGAATTTAGCACTCCTACATTTTTTTTATGTCATAAGTGTACAGAACGGTCTGGACGCTCACCTGATGGTAAGTGATACGCCAGACCATGACAGAGCCGCATTAAAGGAGACCAACAACTAATAGACAGTTATTATCCTCCATCAATGCCGCACTGCGCCCGTCACCCGAGACAACAGATGTTAGGTCTCTTATACCCGGTAATTTCACTAGCTACAATGCCCTCATCCTGAAACACAAAAGTGCATAACACTCCTGTTTCACGGGATGATATCTGGCACTGCGGTGGTACCTACCTAGACGACTCAGTATCGAGTCTACCACCTAGTAAATATATTCTTTTTTGAAGTCGGTTAATAACGGCGCCGCAGGCCATACCTAGTCGCTCTTCTCGCCAATCATATACTAGGTTACCAAGCACCCCTGCAACGCCCTAAGCCGAGGCACCCTTAAGATCGTTGCATTTTTTTGGCTGACAGCCATCTGCTTTCTCCAATTGTCTTTTGAAGCTGTAAAGGCCTCCTGCGCCAACAGCAAGTCATTTTAAAAAATGCGCCGGCCGCTACCGCTGCACGCTCGCCCGGCTCGCGTGGTTTGGTGCCATATTTATTACCCAAGTCGTTGTTCTTACCTATTCTTGCCTATAACTCAAAGCATTGGGGAATTTAGCGCATTTATGTAGGCCGGCATTCAAACCTGCGTTTGGTAGACAAACCGAGTGACTGCTGAAACAGCTTTTTGATCTTACCTAATTGTTTCATAAGTTTTGTTGGAGCATTTCGCAAATGAAGAGGAATAGGAGGAAGAGGTCCTTTTGTTTCTTGCAAGTGCCTTTGGCATTGTTTCATAGCAACATATACTTCTCTATTCTTGGGTGCTCTTGCCAACCGTACAGCACACTGTACTAATAAAATATTGCATTCAGGCATTCCTATATGTTGACAACCTTGTAAACATGCTACGGCTTCTACTATAGCATTCTGATCTGCTATTCCTGTAAAGCAAGATCGATGTTAACTATCAGTATTCTATACATATTAATATATAATTATCTTAATGGCAGAACAATGACAAACATTTAATATTTGTCTTAATAACTATCTTTAATTATCTGCATCAAATGGTGGCCCTCGACACCAGGATGCAGGCTATCTAAGGAGGCCATGCTATCCCTAGATATGCAACTGTCGAGGCGTCTTCTGTGCATAGACAGATATAGTGTTGAGATTGGCTGTCGACGGGGACCATTACTGGACACTGCTCATTAAAAAGGCATTTCCAGATATTGAGCAGCACAGACAGTCCTCTATACAGAGCGTGCATGGAGTAGGAGGAAACGGTGGCGCATGTAGGTACTCCTTAGGTGCACAAGCGTAGCCCAGATCCGCAAGGCAACTATAGGTTCACCGGTAAGACTTGAAAATGCCCTTAGAATACCGGGAAGCTTAGGTACTCTGCTTCTGGAGGGAGGTGGACTGGTTGGAGTATGTGCTACGGCTCACTTACACAATGATCCACTTCAAGGACTAAGGCGGTAAGGCCCGTATTCTAGAACGAGACTCAACGTTGATCTTTACTTAAATTGAGTTAAAAAGGGATGGTGCTATTTGACGTAGCGCTATCCCTTTCTCACTCTACTTAAGTGAACATCAACGCCTGAGCCTCGTTCTACAATACGGGACAAAGTGCGGAAAACAACCCCAGTAACATAGAACTATCCCTTAAACCATACTGAACGGCAATGCCTTTACTCGGAAGAAAAATACTAATTGTAGAATGAATTCATAAAGTACCAATTTGCGAATTTGTAGCGTAGACTTAAACATAGCATAGAACTGAATGCTATGTATAAGTTACACCACTTACAGATTTGGTAAACTTTTCGTGTTTAACAGATGAATCTTTCGCAGACATATGAATACTATACAAATTCAATACAAATCGAAGATTTGACATGAAATCGATAATTTTATTTTGTAATAATTGTGCAATTAAAAATCTTAAGAGTTAAATACTAGGTGATAGACTCGGTACTGAGTCGTCTAGGTAGGAACCACCGCCACTAACATCTGTTGTCTCTGGTGACGGGCGCAATGCGGCATTGATGGAGAATAACTGTCTTTCAGTTGTTCGTCTCTAAATAATGCCACTCTGCCATGATAAGGCGTATCACTTACCATCAGGTGGGCGTTCTGACCCTCCTGTACACTTTGTAACTTATAAAAAGTACACTATCGTAATATACTGTGGATGCACATAAAATAATAAATAGAAAATTGCTACCTATGTCTTCGCAAGCTATCCTTATCAGCCGTCGCGCTATGTATAACGGATCTTCACCACTGCTTAAAGCCCTTGTTGTCCAGTATAATGCCGCATTATCGTGACTAGCTCTTATTGATTTCTGAATCGCCGATATTATATTGTAATGCTCTTCACCTTTTCGATCATACAACATATGAGTTCTCTAAAAAATTACAGCCAACAATTTAGTTCATCAGTAACTTAACATTATCTGGACAAATAGGTAAGCAAAGTAGCTCTGCTCTAAGTCAGTATGAAAATAATATGCCCATTTATTCCTTATACCGAGAGCGTCGGTGGCTCAATCGTGTGGACTGTTGAATTCGAATCTAGAGTGCGCATGTTCAAACCCCGCCACGTTTTTTAGAATTTTCAAAAATATGTAGGTACGTTATCCGACGCTCTTATGGTGACAAGGAAAACGTAGTGGGGAAACAGCGCACGCCTACAAAGAGATTCAAAAGGAGGACGCTAATGGGCTGATGATAATGATTCCTTATACCTATATCATTGTATGTACATTAAGAGAGGATGGTGAGCTGAAACTATCATCATTATACATCATAAGGCAGACCCCACATTGTATCTTAAAGGTGGAGTTCCATTCAGACACCAGATTATATACCTTCCATTAATATTATAATTTATACATTTCCATTATATTTATTTTTATTTTTTGGACGCATGTAGGTACCACAGCGGCGACGTAGAAGGCAATGATAACATTATGTTACTAGCTGTGCCCCTTGGTTTTGCCCGTGGTATAAGATTTCTATTATTCTCAAATAAAAGTAACCAAGTTCCGTCAAAATCGGTCCAGCCATCTCAGAGATCAGACGGAACATATATTGCATATGTACTAAAATTAGTTATTTCAATATTACAAACAGATATCCAATTTTATAGAAAAGCTTTCGAACAAGCCCGAAAACGTATTCTAAGATCTATATATTTAGTTATGAGTATGCATGATGTCCAGGAGTTGGCTAATGTGGCTATGGCCGAAAAACATGCAAGTATGCTGATGCCAGTGGGTTTGTAAATTAAGTGCTTGTGCAGTTTACTAGCATACCACCAATACACTTGGTATGTTTTTTTTTAAGTGGTCACTTTGATTAAATTTTACCAATGAAACTGTAAGAAAAATTCTGAACAAAATAAGGCTTGTTCCCAAAAATTACTGTTTTCAGGTTCATATATAATTTTAACTGAACACAACCTTTTTTTAAGACCAAGTCTTTTTATGTCTCTGGCTGACGCATTTTTTCTGCCTGTTCCAGCCTCATTATATATCATAATTCTTCATCTATTTGCAAGTATAAGAAAGGTTCATTGTTTTTTAATAAGATAACAATAAAAAATATACCTTGATTCCATTCTTAATATCATCGAAAGTAATTAATGTAGGTCCTTTTGTGCACATGTCATGTCCTTGTTCCCTAGATGTTATAGCAAGTTCAAGGGCTCCAAGAGCAATTCTAGCATCCCCATCACACACTTCTGCAAGCCATCTCAGAGATTGTTGCTCCAAAATTATTCTTAAATTAAAAAATATTAATTGTAATGAATTTAGAATAAAAAGGTTTAACTGCTGTTACAATATTGATACTTACGTACTTTGGTAATTCACTTTCTGACATATTGGCAATATCAGTGCCTGGGTTTGCAATAAATATCTGTTTGTTGTTTTGCATCACCCGTTTCAAGATGTTCATAATATCATCAACTGATAACTTTTGCATAACAATAACCCGACAGCGACTGAGCAAGGCGTTATTTAAGCTAAATGATGGATTTTCTGTTGTAGCACCAACAAGAGTGATTGTACCATTTTCAACATGAGGTAAAAAGGTATCCTGCTGTAATTTGTTAAATCTAAAATCACATAACTTGATGAAATAATCAAACTTGATGAAAATTTTAAAAGCAAAAAAATAAAATCTAAATTCATATTCTATTTTAAATTAGTTATACCCCTTCATTTAATTATAAACTTGGACATAATATGAATGAAATGTATTCATTTAAAAAAGGGACCTTTAGGCAATAAAATAAGGACCTAAAGATAGAACAAATAAATTCAAAACAATGAAAGAACAAAGGTTATTTATAAATATATAATTGAACTATCAATTTCTTAATATAATTTAATTACATTGGGAGTATAACATTATAAGATTGGTTCCAAGCTTAATTACCTATGTATCTCATCCATAAAGAGAATTGTTTGCCTTTTGAATTGGGCCTCATTTTTAGCCACTTTTACAATATCCTTGACATCATTTATACCAGCCATTGTTGCTGATAACTTAACAAATCTCATACATTGATTTTCTTTACACATATGTGCTATTACATTTGCTAAAGAAGTCTGTAAAAATCAGGAGAAATCACTATTTTCAATTATATTTTAATATTCAACTATATTAAGTATTGTAAAAATATTACTTTTCCACAACCCGGAGGTCCCCATAGTATCATGTTTGGTATTTTATTTTGTTCTAACAGGATCGTAACATAGTTCCGGGACCAAAGGCTTCATTATGGCCTACGATATCTGATATCTTTACAGGCCTCATAGCTTCGGCTAATGGTGTTTTTGAAGTCTCTACAGTTAAAGTTTTTGGTACACTTTCTAAGGAATGGGAGGATGCCTGTAAAATGAGTTTAAAGTACACAAGTTGCGTGTTAATGGAAAGTGATATCCAAAGTATCAAAACTGTACTAACCTTTTCCGATTTTTTATTTTCTATTATTTTCGATTCTAGTTTAATACGCTTCTCAAAAGGAGACTTACTCATTTGAGTAAAAGTATTAGCTCTCTTTGAACTCGACTGCACTGCCGTATTAAGGAATAAGCATTTATTAACATGTTCCTCGATTATTGCCTTTTCAAATACCTTGCTACACACTGGACATGTGATAATTGTTTCATTGGAATCAGACATGGCAAGAACCCAAAAAAGATTTAATGATAAAATTAAAAGCCACGACTCTAAATTAAAAAAACTATCAAGATATAATAAATTTTTTGTTTTAGAAAATAATTAAAAGTTGTTTTTTTGGTCTGAGGTTTACAAGTACGAATTATTTGTATTTAATTATTAACACTTTGATTACATTTACAAGTTTGGAGCGTTTGGGTGTAATAAATCAAAAAATGACAAGATTGACAAGCACGGTACCGGTACATAAGGGGCCATAGACATAAAATTACGAACACAAACTATAAACATTGTTATAAATTGTATCTTGATTGAATTGTATATTTTGTGTGAAAAAATCATTTTATATTTACAACATTACATTATTCGGTAACTAAAATATATTACACCCTAAACACTTAAAATAATAAAAATATATAATTAAAAAACTATAATAGAGATTGTAATTAGCATTTACGATTACAGCAAATGATTGATGAAAGAAGAATTTTTGGCAAAGCAAGGATGGATGAATTCAAGTAAAAAAAATTTTAACAATTCAAAAAATTTGATTAAGTTATGGCTGAAGCAAAACTATTTTTGTTAATGTGTAAACGCAGCAAGGTGATTAAAATTCGTACAAAAAAATCGCAACGGACGCTTTTCGAATTTGTGTAATTTGACGTTTGGACGTTGCAGAGGGTAATAATGATGGATTGCTAATCATTAAGTGTTTATAAATAATGAAACAAAACAGTACAACCATAGTATAACGGTCACTTTGAGTTCTCCAAGAAGATTAAGATTAACTTGCAATATGCAATTTCCTTGGAGTTCTCTCAACAAGGCTCGGAGTCAACAAGGTATTTGTACAGTTTCAGTAAAGTCCCTCCACACAGTCTCGGTCCCAAATATTTTTCCTAAATTTATGGGAAGGGCAAGGAGAGAAATTGGGATTTCATTTATCATGTATTGATCATCGTATTCATCACTCATTAATTATCAAAAAATACAAAGGACTAGGTAGCATTATCTATGACCTTAGCCTGTTCCAAATGGAACTTAATAGTTGGAGAGCCGGCCGTATAGAACATAGAATTATAACTAAAGCCTAGTCCAAAGAGTAGTATTATATTAGTCCTATTTCTATGGTATAAAAAGTCCTATATTATCTCGTATATTATATAGATTTGTAGCTTTATGTATGACCTTAGCCTGTTCCAAATGGAACTTAATAGTCGGAGAGCCGGCCTTATAAAAGTTCTTTATTATACAGATAAATGAACGATTTTGCGAATATAGTCTGAGAAACAATAGAACAAGAGGTCGACACCCCTTGAAATGCCCGATTTTGCCCTCATGCAAAATCATGACCTCACTTCCGGTTGTAATTCCAGGTATTGTTATTAGAAAATAGAAATACAACAAAAAATACAAGAAAAAATAAAAGGAAAAGCGTCGGTGGCTCAATGGTGTAGACTGTCGCCTTCCTACCGGGAGGGCTGAGGTTCAAACCTAGCCACGTTTTTTAGAATTTTCAAAAATATATGTACGTTACCCGACGCTCTTAAGGTGAAGAAAAACATCGTGAGGAAATCTTCATGCACGCCTGCGAAGAGATTCGAAGGTTGTGTGTGAAGTCGTCCAATCCGCGCTGGGCCCACGTGGGCGACTAAGGCCTAATCACCCTATACGGGTATGCTCGTGCGCCTCGGTGGGAACGTTTAATGAGCTGATGATGGAGCTTAATTCATTCATGAACGTGAGTTCACCACATTGATAGGACGTAGCCTTGATTGTCTATAGGACTTTTATACGTCCGGCTCTCGGACTATAATTAATGTATGGTTTTGAAATAATCATACATTACATATGATTAAGTACTTTTTAATTTCAAAAGTTGTATGATTTTCTCATACATACTTGAATCATCGAGGTATTCATACCGTTCATATATGATTGTCTTATTCGTTTCTGAAGGAAGGTCACGCTAGTGACGTTTACAAAATTTGACAGTTGGGTAAAATACCATCATAACGGAACGGAAGTAAACTTTATAAAGTTTAGTCATTTGAAAAGTTGTGCGAATAAAGCTTAATAATTTAAGAATGTACTTTATTATCTAGAAAACTATCTATGAAAAGTTTATTATCACCATGACTACTGAAGATCATACAAAAATGCTTCAGGAAAACACGAAATTAAAGGAGGTCACCAAGTGCCTAAAAAGAGAAATGGTAAAAAATATTTTGATAGTAATTAATAATTATTGTCGGGTGCCTGTACAAATATGATAATAGTATTATTGATATATGAGTGTGACTGATAAATAAAATATGTTAAATCTGTTATGTTTAAGGGACATGATCCGCACTCGGAGATCAAAAATACCGAAACAATTAGGGATTTATCACAAGAATTAAAAACACCTTCAAGTATATATATTCACCTAGATATAGATGTAATATTCATAAGTTTATTAGTACTTGCTCTTGCCACCAGGCTGTATGTACTAGACCAGCCTCGGTATATTGTGTAAGTTTTTTTACCATATTTATAGCTTTTTTCACATTTTTTTGACATATATTTTCTGGTGTAATGATTGAGCCGTCGGCTAATATACCAAGGGTTTTGGGTTAAATCCCCAGGCAGTACACACATTTGTGTGCATAAACAAGTCTGTTTGAATTGGTCTGGGTGTTTTCTATGTATAATATGTGTGTATTTACAAAATAAAAACAAGTATGTTTACCCTTTATTCAGTATCCATATTACAGGCTAATGCTTAGTTTGGGGCTACATGGTGCTGTGTAAATGTCAGTGGATATTAACTAATTAATATGTATATTTGTTGATCATTTTATTGCTAAACAAATGAATACTAAACAAAAACATTATTTGTTACATTTAACTAATATAAAATATTTTGAATGTAATCAAAAGTGTATTTCAGGTTTGATGAGTTGCACTTTGGAAGATATGTGTCCCTCTACACAAAAGGAGTTTTTTTCTTTGATGCCCATCCACCATTAGGCAAGCAGTTATTGTATTTAGCAGGCAGGGCAGCTGGATATGATGGCAATTTCACTTTTGATAAAATTGGTTCACCATATTCTGATAATGTTCCTGTAAAAGCACTTCGTTTTGTGCCAGCTGTGGCTGGTAGTCTCCTTGTGCCTGTTACTTACCAACTAATGCTTGAACTCTCTTGTTATCAATGGACTGCAATTCTGGCATCACTTCTTATTCTATTTGGTGAGTTCTTGTTACATTAGAATAAAAAGCTTCAGTCAAGAGTTGAATAATTTTGTTATTTATAGTTGTTCCTAACAATAACAAATAGGTAAGATTTTTTAAACAAAGTGATTTTTCAATGTTCATTATAATCATTACAGCCTAAAATTTCCACTGCTGACCAAACCCTCGTGGTTGACATTCATCTGCTAATTGCCACCTTAACCAGGTCATCAGTCTATCTGGTTGGAGGTCGGCCTATGCTTCGTTTTCCGTTACGCGGACGCCACTAGAGAACCTTTCCGCTCCATCGGCCATTGGTTCTTATCACTATGTGCCCTACCTCTGCCACTTTAATTTCCTTACCCTGTGGGCTATGTTGGTCACTCTAGTTCTCCAACAGATATCCTTCCATCTTCATCCTTTCATTTATCCAGATATTATCACATAGAGAAAAACCTAACATAGCCCTCTCCATATCACATTAAGTACCTAACCTTGAGCCTGTTTAAGAGGCCCTTAGTAAGAATCCACATTTCGCTTCCATATGACATAACTGGCAACACACACACTGGTCCAAGACTTTTATCTTGAGACACTGAGATATTTTGGATGTAAAGATCTCCCTTAACTTCAAAATGCTGCCCATCCTAATTGCATTTGATGCGAAACCTCCTTCACGAAGTTGGACCTAACCATTTCAATTTTCTTTATCTAATAAAATATCATAAAACAACTTTTAAAAATATTTTAATGAAACGAATAATGTTGAAGAGATATTTTATATATTTACAGAAAACTGTTTCCTGGCTCAATCTAGGTTTATGCTATTAGAAAGCATACAGATATTGTTTGGTTTATGCGGCATTTTATGTATTATCAAGAGTACTCGCAGCACTGGAACTGTGAGTGTTTTGTGGCTATTTGCTGGAGCAGCATCTCTGGGGTGTTGTTTTTCGTAAGTAAAATATAGTATATTATTTTTTTTTATTTATTCTGTTTGACTCTTAAACAAAAAATGATTGTGTTTTATTTTACTTCGGTTTGTCACTACTGCATAATTTAGCGACCTTTAAACATTATTAATGTGAAAAAATGCAGTGGTGTTGACTCCTTTATTTTTAATTATCTATTTAAAATGGTTTTATGAGTATTGACTGCAAGTATTCTAAAAACAATAAATTTAAGTAATATATTGAGGCCTTACTCTATTATAAATAAATAATTGCTCTAATAAACTAGTACCTGTATAGTTTATATCTATATGCTTCACTTTTTCATTCAATTCATTTTTCTCTTGTTTTTGAGATCCACTATTGCTTTTGATTATTGTTATTTATTAAAAAAAATGATGAGCTTATATTTATATACTTCACTTTTTTAATTCAGTTAATTTTTCACTTGTTTTTGAGATCCACTATTGCTTTTGATTATTGTTATTAATTAAAAAAAATAATGACCATCTTAAAATAATGACTTGCCCTTACATTTTTCTTTGCATAATAATGCTTTGTTTACAGCGTTAAATATTCCGGACTATACACATACTACCTGGCGATGATCTTGGTAGGACGTCAAATATGGCATCAGATCAGTCAAAAGCAATCAGGGCTCCATATCATATTATCTAGTTTATGGAGATTGCTGGTTTTAGTTGTGTTACCACTGACCATTTATGTAGCTGTGTTTTATGCGCACTTGAAGATGCTTCCCAAAGCTGGCCCACATGATAGTGTTATGACCAGTGCATTTCAAGCCTCTTTGCAAGGGGGCCTTGCTAGCATTACGCGTGGACAGCCTCTTCATGTCGCCCATGGTTCACAAATAACATTAAGGTAAGTTATGTTATTATAAGTCAGGTTGAAGTGGCAGTGGGCTGGTCACGTACGTCGCAGAACCGATGGCCGTTGGAGTAGACGAGTTCTGGAGTGGAGACCGCGTCTTGGCAAGCGTAGCGTAGGACGCCCTCCGGCCCGATGGACCGACGACTTGCGAAAGGTCTTGCGACTTGGACCGGGATATCTGGCGCAAAATGGGGGAGACCTCTGTTCAGCAGTGGACTGCGATAGGTTGAAGAGAGAGAAAAGTAATGTCTTAAGCTGTTTTTATTTCGCCATTCTATAATATAAACATGACTTCAGTAATCATATCCAATGATTCAAGTTGTTGCACCAGGTACCTGGCGCGGTTCAAACTCTGATTGTGGCATTGTGGCCAACACTTTTGGATATTGGCCTTGCAGTCGATTTTTATACCAAGGGTACCAAGGTGATGAACAATTGTGTGCATAGACATATCTATTTTATTAGTCTAGGTGTTTTAATGTAAAATAATTAAAGGTATTTTTCTAAACAAAAAGTACATAACTAGTTTACACATTGTTTATCACCTATGGTGATGTTATGTACCTACTACTTAGTTGTATTTTTCTTACAAGCTCCGTGTATTGGGGCTAGATGTTGAGTAAATTTCGGCGTTTTTTTCAATGTTACAAAGTGTACAGGACGGTCAGGAGGATGCTCACCTGATTGGTTAGTGATACACCTGACCATGACAGTGTGGCACTGGTTTACACCTAAAACTGATAAACAGTTATTATCTAGATGTTAGGTCTCTTATACCTATCTTTTATTAGCTACAGTGCCCTCATCCCGAAACGCAGAAGTGCAAAAGACTTTAATTTACGGAAAGATATATACCTATACCTATGACTCTGCGGTGGTACCTACCGAGTCTTCCATCTAGTTATATAATGTTACTACCGACTCGCCACTCCCCCTCGTTAGAGAATGTTATGAGAAACTTCAAAAATAACAGTATTTCTTCACTATTTCATGGATTTTATTACATATATAAACATTCTTCTTCACTCACTCTCTATTAAAAATAAAACCGCATCAAAATCTGTTGCGTAGTTTCAAAGATTTAAGCGTGCACAGGGACAAAAAGCGACTTTGTTGTATACTATGTGATAATATAAGGTTTGCGGGCACAGGCACACGCACGGGCGCACGTGCTGGCTGCACTCGCACGCGCACGTGTACCCGGTGCGGTACGCGGACGGGCGCGGCTCGTCCCACCAGCAGCAGGTCACCTGCTACAGCTTCAAGGACGTAAACAACTGGTGGATAGTGAAGCGGCCGGAGCAGGCGGCGCTGGCGGTGGCCACGCCCCCGGACGCCGTGCGCCACGGGGACGTGGTCCAGCTGCTGCACGGGATCACCAGCCGCGCGCTCAACTCGCACGACGTCGCCGCGCCCGTCTCGCCTCAGTCGCAGGTACGAAGTCGCGCGCTCGACGTCGCCGTGACCGCTTAGAAAAACTAATTAGATTGAGCAGCAAAATTTTGCCCATCGCGCAAGTTCGGCAGTATGTTTTTATTCATAATCACGTTGCGCACTATATGTCATTATGACATAGTAGTGTTCTCTTGCTTTTGATCTTGTACCCTTTCAGTGACGCGTAAGGGTCAAAATTTAAATGATTTTTTTTTTTAAATCTGTATTATTTTTAGGTGTTTTAGTCATGAAATGACATGATGCATAATTTTATGTTACAAATGTACCAATAAGTATACGTAAAGGTACCTATATCGTGCGGCTCGAACATTTTTTGCTTCACGTTTCTTCATGATTGTGCACTTAGGTAGTTTATTGTTTATCTAAGCGTGCCTGTATCATTGCCGAAGTATAGAACCAAACAATGATTTCATAGAGACGCTTATCACCGGAGAGATTACCAACGGTCTGCTCAACTCACTGAGCCCGTGTCGCCGTCGATATTAGTGTACTCTAAGCAGCATGAGCTACTAATACTATAAAACGGGTGATAGAGAAGCCATCTCCTTTGTTACCACCATGCTAACGACAAATTTGAATTTGAATTCACCACCCCAAACTTTCGAAGCGCGCCATTAGAAGGGGCAAAGGGGATCTAGCCCCTTTGGCCGAGAACGATATATAGCACTCACGTGAATACTAAACTAAAAAAGGGACTGTTAGAAATATAATATATATCGTCGAATGAGGGCGAAACTGTTCATAAAAGCCATTTAGTTGGCCACGAACTTTTAAATTAATAAACCCAAATCTAATACAAATGTCCAATAATAGTCTGAATATATGTATAAAGGTAGATACGCCACCCGTGCCTGAAAAACGAACCGCCAAAGAAAATACAGTTTGTAGGCTTTTGTTAAGGTAAATGTACGCTCATTCCAAATATGTGCATGATGTGTGCAGTCGCTGCATTCAGAACACTTTTTTCGATTGTTTTGTGAGCATATCACGAATCTATACTTTTTACATCATTGCATATGTCATAAACACCTGTCACTGGAACTGAATCTGTAATTTCATCTGCTGCAGGAGGTGTCCTGTTACATCGATTATAATGTGTCGATGCCGGCTCAAAACCTGTGGCGAGTGGACATCGTAAACAGAGACAGCGATGACGCAACCTGGGACAGTATTCGATCCTTAGTCCGTCTTATACACGTGGACTCCGGATCGGCACTGCGCTTTAGCGGCCGCCAGCTGCCCACCTGGGGCTTCCATCAACACGAAGTTGTAGCTGACAAAGTACTCACCCATCAGGATACTGTGTGGAATGTCGAAGAGCATCGGTATACTAAAGGTTGGTTTTGACATCTATCTAAAATATTTTTCAGCAGAGGCAGAAAGCTCGATGGCAGTGACCCCATTAAAAAGTAGAAGATGGGTACTTTTGTTTTAAGTATAACCTACAAACTAGATGTTAAAGGCATTCAACCATTTCCCTATATTTAGTGATTAAAGAGAAAAATATATAAAAAATAGTTCTTAAGAATACTGGTGGACTTGGATTTTCTGGTGGTGGGTTTTTTGATTATTATAATAAATATAGTCGCAAAATATTATGTTGTGTTATTATTTGCAGCGGAGGACCGAAAGGAGAGGGAACGAGAACTGACCTCGGCGGAAATGATCCCAACTGCAGTTACTCAATTATCCTTTTGGGAGAAGTTCTTTGAATTGCAATACAAGATGGTAACACACGCACCGGATGCGCCACACGGCCATATGTTCGCTAGTGAGCCCGCAGAATGGCCTTTATTGGTACGCTCTATAGCATACTGGCTTTCACCTACCTCAAATGTAAGTATAGAAGATAAAAAACGTTTGAATGAATTTATTTTAACCTGAAGAGTTTGTTACAAAATGAATCCATAAGTTAATAAAAACGCAGCTAAAATAATAAATTAATAAGATACATCCTTTGCGCAATTTAGCTCATTTCTATGCTACATAGCTCCAAATATTATTCAGGAGAATTGCTTGTAATGACAAAACAATTAATCAAAATATTTTTTGTATTTTTTTTCATATGTTGAACAACCAATGCAAACAGATATGTTGTTCGACATAATCATTTGGTACAGAGATAGAAGAAACCTTTACCTGATTTCTTTATAGAGTACCTGATTTTAGATCCATTGCAACATTTGGGTTGTCAATTTTTTATAACTCTTAAACAAATGAGATATTTATGTAACTCTTTTAAACATTTATTTAACTAATCCTACTATTGTTGAGGGTCCAGCACTTATTTGTTGAAGTTAGTGCTGTTAGATTAAAATGTAGGTTTTTTTTGGCAGTTTAATTTTTAATACCTCTAATATTTTTAGGCTCAAATACATCTCATCGGTAATTTAGTGACATGGTATGCAGCAACGTTCTCGGTCATCGTGTACAGTTGCTTCCTGGCTGCGTACGCCATTCGAAAACGTCGCGCCTGCAACGACCTTCCACCCGGTGCAACGCAAAAGTTTTACGACGCAGGATGCATTCTTTTCTTAGGTTATTGGATACACTACCTCCCATACTTTTTTATGGATAGAACACTTTTCCTTCATCATTATTTACCAGCATATGTTTTTAAAATATTACTTTTGACTTATGTTATTGATCATGTTTATTATATGCTACAATTAGGGAAAAGACCAAGCCTTTTACAAGTTTGTTCATAGTATGTGTATTCATATGGTTGTCATATGTAATAATTACATTCAACAAATTTTCTGTTTTAAATTATGGTAATGTTAATCTCACTGAAAATGATCTCATGAGCCTGAGATGGAAAGACACTTGGGACTTTATTTTACATAAGAGAGTCTAGTGTGACTTGGCTGATCAACTTCAGAATGTTTCAAATGCTTGCTATGTAAGCCGTCTGCTATACAAAGTTGCCATTTTCAAAGATCTTGTCAAATGTCACAAAGATTATATACTCAAAGGAAGACTTAATAATTTATAAGGTAGTTAAATTGTATTTTAGGATGTAAATGTGCACCTGTAGGCTGATTTTCGATACTCAATGGGCTCAAATCTGTTTATCTCACACAGGTCTCTATTCAATAAGATTTATAAGATAATAAAACTGCAAGTAACAGAAAATCAGTGTTCATGTTAAATGGCATTATTTCAAATTGTAAAAGAAGTGCTGGTCCTAACCAGATTTATTTATAATATTCTATTCCGTCCATTAAGAACTCTGTATAAAATAATTTATTTATAAAATAAAATACATAATATATTTTATAAAATATTTTGTTTTATTACCAGCAAATAATTCAAAGAGTTATCATTAGCGACTTGATGTAGGCTCCACATCCATTGGCTGAATTTGGTGAACAGCAACAGATTCCACTTCTAAGGGAATCACACGTTGTCTTAAAACTGCAGTAGTGCCAAGTGGATATCTGTACGAACCTTGTTTTTTGCCCTGAAAAAAAAATCAAACAACAATTAAATGAATAACTTAGATTTTTTACATACATATTTTAAATGTTTATTAATAACCTTGACATTAGCTTCCTCATAGGTTCTTAGGTATTGAGCAGGCCCTGTGTTACGAATGACACAAAGATCAACATTAGAACCTGATCCCAAGTCATTGAAGATACCAGCTGCAATGGCATCACGAACCAACTTCTTGCCCTCTTCTTCACTCAAATTTGGCTTCCAACCAGCCTCAAACACAGCCATAGCTGCAAGTGATCCAGAACCTGTAAAAATATTTAAAAAAATAAACATCTTACTACACAATGCATACTTAAGTTTCTAACCAATACTTTCAAAATTGTTACAATATATATGTTGGTAATGTTGAATAATGTTATCAAACAAGTTTAAAATACATACCCATAGTTGCATAGGGAAGTTTATCAACAGATCCATGAGGATAAATGCAGTAAATGTGGGGTCCTGTTCTATCAACACCACCAAGTACAAGAGCAGCACCAATGTGTCCTTGATAACGGAATAGCATGCGTTTCAGAAGTGTTGCAGCCGTCTCCACTGGCACGGTACGTCCAGTATGCAGTCGCTGAAGCTCCAGCTGCGACGACACAGTTTGTGTAGTCATCTCTGTGTCAGCCGCGGTACCGGCTCCACAGCAGTACATATTGCCGGCCAAGTAATGGATTTTTTGACAATTTTTATCAGATACTACGGTGTTCTCAGTAGCTCTGGTATCGGCACCCAAAATTACACCATCCGCGTAGATAATACCCACAATAGTGGTACCAGTTTTTGTAGCTTTAGGGGCTGGAAACCCTTTTTGTTCAAGAAAAGCATTTCTGTAAAATACTAACTTTGTTGTAGAATGAATTAAAAAAAAAAGTTTAACAGAAACATTTTTCTGCACTATGCTTACCGTTGAAAATTCTCAAAGTTGAATCCAGGAGCAGGAATTTCAGGCACAAGTACTGAAGCCATTGTAATCAATAATATTCTTAATAGTTACCGGTTTGTAAATTATTCTAACACGAGTATAGAAATACCAAATCATGCAACAAGCGCTGAAAGTTAATTGTCAAACCATGACTTTTGAAAGTGATATTGACATCTGAATTATAGATAAAAAAAATGTTTTGCCATACTAAAAACGTATTGAAAGACGGAATAATAAGTATTGTTTTTTTATAATGGTAACCCGGCAGTCCAACTCCATACAAAATAAATTACTGAAACGGAGCAAATTTAATGGCGGCTATAGCCATCTCACTCACTTCCTCTGCCTCACTCTTTCTTCATTTGACAATTTGATTGTTTCGCGGTTAGTTTTTGGTTAGTTTCAGTTAGTTTGAGCGTTATTGTCAATTTTGTTGTCAATGATTACTCTTTGTATTCTGTTGAAAAGTGATATTTACGAGTTTCTTCATGCGCATAAGTTTTTTTTCGGTTAGGATAGAAGTGAAACGTTGTAGAACTTAGTATCATTTCAGGACTTGAAATAAGGATTTAAAGTAAGAATGAAGTATCGGCGCTGTGAATTTGTGGCTTAAGATCTGAAGAAAAGATGGAGACAACGCCACTTTATGGCTAAATTTCTGTTGATGAAGCCAGAGGATTTATTTAAAGATGTTCTTAAAACTATACAAACATAAATAATTTATGTGATAATTACGAAATAGCCGGTTCATCACTATAGTGCGGAATATTTCATTTTATCGATATCGTATTTTTTCAGATGTAAGTTATGGCGTCAAAAATGTTAGGTATTTCTGTTCGGCTATCTACATTATTAATAAGAAAGAAATGCAAAAAAGAAAATGTGGCGATTAGTGAAATTGAGCAGATAAATTCAGATAGCAATAAAAGTCCCAACTTATGAGTATAGCAAGTAATAATGGCAAGTATTCAGTGAGCTTGCTTCTTCTAGGAGAGGCCCTTCGTCGTTTGATGTTTCTGTATACTCGACCAAGACTATAGTAGATAGTAGTTTAAGTAATTGTTGATTGACTCCACGGAGGCAGTTTAAATTTTAAAGTAATAAGTTTGAACAATTATTCAAAACTTTTAATATACGTGTTTACTTTCAGCTGGTGCAGCATCCATGACAAATGGTCTATTTTTCATCCTGAAGTTGCTACGAAATAGAAGAGAAAGAAATCAAAATTATGAAAACTAAACAAAATCGGTTTAGATTGCCTCGAACACATGTAATTTGTGTGAATACCAGTCTACGTACAAAAATATTTATGACTGTTTAATAATAACATAGATTATGGTCTTGACTTATTGACTTTTAACTCATCATACAATTTCGTTTTAATGGTAAAGTATAGAATAATATATGTTTACTTCTACATTAAAACGAAATGGAGGTTCTGAAATTTTTTAAATAGTATTATATATATATATATATATTTTTTCGTTACGAATATCGATATCGATATATTCTATGTAGGATGTACTGCAACACTATTTGTTATTTCTCATGTTGGTAACGATGACAGCCATACTTTCGTTAAGTTGGTGCAAGACTCTGCTCCGTTTTGACATTTTGTGAGAATTTTTTTCTATGGAAGTCCCGCTCTTACTTACATACTCTTTGATGGTAACATCGCACGGTACGAGTTCAATTCTGATTGGCAATATTTAAGATTAGGAAAATGAAACTTTATGCCATGGTATCAAAGTTTCTATTTAATTTTGTTTACTTAAATTTAAGACACTATTCATTCACTTCAAAGTCTGGACCAATGGTAGTGAGACGAATTGTCTCCTTCGTTTTGTCAAATCTACTTACGTCAAAATCGAAATCAGTTGCAATGTGTTGTATAGTGTAGTTGGTTTTCTAAAATATTATCTACATTTACAGCTTCTAAGTTCCTAAAGATAACGTAGAAATATGGTCAGTAATTCAGCTACTTTATGTATAATTTATTTTACATCCGTGTTAGTACTTGCTTTAGCAGGTCGTGACTTTTACGATATACTTGGTGTATCTCGATCAGCTAGCACAAATGAAATCAAGAAAGCTTACAGAAAGTTAGCGAAAGCTCTTCACCCGGATAAAAACCAAGATGACCCGGACGCTTCCAAAAAGTTTCAAGATTTGGGGGCGGCGTACGAAACGCTCGCCGACTCCGAAAAACGCGAGCTATATGACCGTTGCGGAGAGGAATGCCTAAAAAAGGACGGTATGATGAATAATAATGATCCATTCGCCAGTTTCTTTGGAGATTTTGGCTTCCACTTTGGAGGTGAACAACAGCAACATGAAACTCCAAGAGGTGCAGATGTTCTCATGGAACTTACAGTATCGCTAGAGGAACTTTATAATGGCAATTTCATAGAAGTTAGTATCCCTTTTTTCAATTTTTAAGTTTATAATGTAGAATAGAGAACTACAATAATGTATAATATATTACAGATAACTCGGAAACCTATCATTAAACCCCACATGGCACAGGAAATGTAATTGTAGACAAGAAATGGTTACCAGAAATTTGGGACCAGGAAGATTCCAAATGATGCAACAAACAGTCTGTGATGAATGCCCTAATGTTAAGTTTGTGAATGAAGAAAGGCTATTGGAAATAGAGGTTTGTCAAGATTATTACCGAAATAGTTTAGTTGATACCAATCTGCATATAGAATGCCTGTAAACATATGAACAGGTTGTCTTGGACCATGTCAAATTCAATGTACTTAGTAAAAACAGGTGTTTTATGATTTCATATAATATAATGTAATCTTCATCAGATTATATCAAATTTATATCAGTTATTTATATCAATTGATTTGTGTCTAACTTTTTTTAAACAAATACCAATGATAATTGTAAAATATTGAACACCACATTTGTTTTGATTTTTGCAGTTCATTAGTTTGATAATATTTTTTATATTTCAAGGGCAGGTCTTGCACTTTTTGTATTATTGTTAAGCTCTACCCAACACTTGTTGGTTACAGGTGGAAGTAGGAGCACCTGATGGTCATAAATCAAAACTAAGAGGAGAGGGTGAGCCTCATGTAGATGGAGAACCTGGAGACCTGGTAATAATATTCAGGACAGAAAGGCATCCCCAATTCACACGGCGTGGTGATGACCTCTACACCAATGTCACCATTTCTTTGCA
Source organism: Leucinodes orbonalis (assembly GCA_019425675.1). Classification (NCBI taxonomy): domain Eukaryota; kingdom Metazoa; phylum Arthropoda; class Insecta; order Lepidoptera; family Crambidae; genus Leucinodes; species Leucinodes orbonalis. The sequence continues at coordinate 68,760 of PQWD01002959.1, forward strand.
GGTATGAATCCAAATGAATATAATTAGTATAAATTTTTTGTGTATCAATTTAAAATTCAATATTACCAATAATTAATTTTAATTCCAGGATGCTTTAACTGGTTTCTCTCTTGATTTGATACATTTGGATGGCCATAAAGTAACAGTATCACGTGACAAGGTGACATGGGCTGGTGCCCGTGTACGCAAGAAGGGTGAAGGCATGCCCAACTTTGATAATAATAACTTACATGGCAACCTCTATGTTACATTTGACATTGAGTTCCCCAAACAAGACTTTAGTGATGAAGATAAAGAAGGTATTTATTACTCCAACAATGTTTTCTTGACATGCACCTTAACAATTTTAATTAACAATATTGGTTTTTCTTTACAGCTTTGCGAAAAATACTTAAACAAGCTCCAAACAACAAAATATACAATGGACTATAGTGACTAATACTGCACTGCCAACCTATTTATTTAAGTAGTGAATTGAGTGAATTTCGCATGAACAAAGATTTGTCTGTGTGATGCCAGAGTATTGTGTTATGTGAAGCATTGTGATTGGTTTTTAAATAAAAATATACTCAATGTCATATTGTTTTTGTACATTTATGGTTCAGTTCAGATAATATTTGTGTAAATTAAAAAAAAACTGAAATAAGAAATATTTATTTATTTATAACATATTTAATTCATCTAGAAACGAATACCAAAGGTAAAATGGCACAATATAAACAACTAATTAACTATGTAATAATTTTTTATATCACAATTTTATTTCAAGATAATTGATAGTGTCAATAAAACTATTACAATCACTTAAAGAAATAATTATTTTCTAAACTTAACAACCAAGTTTTTACCTAGACATCTAGTAGGAGAACAAAAATGCAGAATTATACATTTTGATAAAAGTTTATACAAATGATGAGACAAGCAATGTTTATCATTCAGTTAATATAGTTATCCAAAATCATATTGATCATTTGTATGGCATATTGTGGCTTATATATCTCATTATAAATAATTAAGAAAGGCCTTTTTCAGTACAAGTGTACCTCATATCTCTTATTGCCTTTTAAGGGTATATAAAAAAACAGTAAAAAAACCTACATTACAAAATATTTTCTGAAGTTAAATTATTTCGCTTTTCACACTGTAAATCAAACAATAAGTATTTCATTATAACAGCAAGCTCCTGATATATAGTTCAAAACGAAAGTTTTTTTAAACTACTTCAAACTAAACAATTCTTTAAAAAAATGAACGAAAACTGTATAAAAGTTTGGGGCCATTAATCACTACTTCTCACAATTTTCACCTAATAAGTAACATTCCAACCTAAGATCATTTTTTCAGATTTCATGAAAATCCTCAGACCATATTAACAACCCATGTGGTGTAATGATTAAGATGTTGGTTACTACACCAAAAGTTCCGGGTTCAATCCCCGGGTATTACAAACAATTGTGTGCATGAACATGTCTGTTTCTATGTTTGTATTTTCAAAAGTTTATATAATTATGTTTTTCAGTTGTTTAGTCTACCATATTACAGGTTTGAACTCTTAGTTTGGGGCTAGATGGCGCTGTGTCAATGTTGATGGATATTATTTTTATAATACAAGCAAGAATCTTACTAAGATTGTGCTGTGTGAATATGGTTGGATATTTATTTATATTGCGACGTCAATTCGTCTCAAGCGATCAATGTGTCAGACAATATATCTCTCCCTCAATGTTTTTGCTGTTCATCAGTTGTTTAGTACCCGTAATACAAGCTTCACGCTTAACCTGGATTTAACCCTTTGACCGCCAATGACGCCTTAAGGCGTTGGATTTCCGGCGGTCAATGGGCTAGATGGCGTTGAGTGAATGTCAGTGGATATCCAGAAAAATGGTTGGAGTGGAAAATCCAGACACAATAGAAAATCTATTGTGTCAGACGCCTTAAGGCGTCTTTGGCGGTCAAAGGGTTATATATATATCCACTGACATTCACACAACGCCATTTAGCCCAATAAACGCCGGAAAAAAAAATATAACATTCACACAACCCATCTAGCCAATGAACGCCGGAATATTATAAATATACATTCACACTACGTCATCTAGCCATTGATCGCATATGAATGTATGTTGTTTGGGTAAGGCGTGTGGCGGACAGTTACGAGACCAGACAGGAAGGCTGCGCAGTAGGCACGAGGTCTGGCGCGGCCTGCAGCACGCTGTTGACGACGGCCCGCGCCAGGTACCCCACGGTCACGGCCGGCGCACTCGCCGCCAGACCCTCGCTCGGCATCGCCGACCCGCTGTCCTGTTGACCGTGGTAATTCACCTTACCGTTCATTATCAGCTCATTAAACGTCCCACCGAGGGCACTAGCATACCGTAAGGCATTAGTCATCCACGCGGCCCAGTGCAGATTGGCCGAATACACGCACAACCTTTGAATCTCTTCATAAACTCGCGCAGATTTCCTCGCGATGTTTTCCTTCACCGTAAGAGGGTCGAAAATTCGAAAAAAATGGTACGTGGCGGAATTTGAACCTGCACTCTCCAGATCGGAAGGCAACGGCTCACACAAATGAGTCACCGACGCTCTTTTAATCTAAGAATGGTAATCGTTAATAGCGATCAATCTACATTAATTCCATGTTTGGGCTACGGCCCAATGTCCTTCTACCGATGCTGTCGGATAGCCTTTTCCCTGCTATGGAGTTATAGACATGATGATAAAATTAATTTTATTTATTTTTATAATTCCAGAAGATTTACTATAGTACCAGGATGTAGAATCTCATGCTACGTGATTTTTAATCAAATTTCTAACTTCAACTATTGTGTGATACTTATTGTGCTAGTGAATTCGGCATAACATTTTAACATACCTTAGCGTAAGTGTAATGCGCGTCATCCAACAGCGTGTCCAGGTTAAGCGGTTGCTGGAGGTAGAGCTCAGGGTTGCGGCGCAGGATTGTCGCCACCACACACAGTAGCTCCACGCAAAGTTGTCGCCTCGCAGCGGCCGACACTCGCACTAGTGCTTCCTCCACCAGCAATGCGAAAGAGAGCTCCGACCGGGACATGTTCACCAGGGTCGGCTCTGCGGGTATGCTGTGACCTGCACCACAACACGCCTTAGCATTTACATCAACAAATCCTATGCACTGCTGACAATAGGTTTAAAGATGGTGGGGTCTTCCTTAAGATTCAATGTAAGTTCGCTCGTTCTAATTCTTATTCTTATCTTTATTTTCGTAAACGCCGTGTGCCGGGCCACTTTTCGCTCCAAACATAATATATACTAGGTTACCAAGACCTCCATAGGCTGTTTGTGGAGTTTTGATCAGTGCGAACGATAGCTTTGACTTACACAAGTTCCACCAGGGTCGTATCCTCAGAGATGCTGTGACCTTACAGCATATAACACGCCGCAACACCGTCAAATCTTATACCGTCTTCTTGGTGACTAGATCCTATAAGAATGTCAACATGGAAAAAGTTCCAACAGCGCCATGTTAACCAATGTTCGATCCGCAGTAAAGACATTACCCTACACCACACAGCACTCTTCATTTACAACATCACAATATACTAGGTGGAAGGCGCAAAACTGCGAGGTTTCAGAAACCCTCTTTCCGCTACTGTAGCTAGTAAAAATTAGAGTATTAGAGACCTAACATGCGTCTCGAACACAGAGCAGTGTTTACGGAAAATAATAATTAAATATGTAATATGCTCTTATAATCCATTTGTTACAATGGTTAGTAAATAACAGTAGGCATAGTAATGCTAGCTGAAGGAACTATCTCAGCTGACACTGGTCCAGGTAGCAAGCACCTAGTCAGTGCTGATTTTCAGTTACGTTCTCTCCTCTTCGGTGTTAAGCGAGAAGTTTGGTAAGTAATTAATAGATATTGGTTTCCTAAGTCACTCACCATCGGGTAACTGAACTGGTTAGTTCGTTCACATCAAATTATATGAAAAAAGCCGATTCCCACCCAGAGCAAAACATTTGTGGTGTCTGTGAATGTTAATATGTATTGTATGTGTTTTATTGTATATAATTGATCCAATGCTTGATATGCATAACACGAATATAACAAGTCCATTGAGTAATTTCTGCCTATTGTGTGTATGTTTGCTACAATACATATTATTCAAATTTATGTGGACTGTTAATAGCAGGTGTTGAAAACTTTATCAATTAACATAAGTATGTTAGTTTATTTATTTATTTTACAAAATAATTATTTGCTTTTTCTTTGACTGGTTGTATTTACCGATCTTTAAATTAACGCAGCAATTGTGGTTACCTACTTGATCGAAATAATTGTATTCTTAAAACAATGCTCTTTTATTGAACATTGCGAGATCTGTCTATTAAATAAAGCCGCATTTCGATGGCTTTCAATAGCTTATTATTTTCTACAAAAAGAATAAAAATTTAGCCCTGATACGTTTTAAAACTTTTTGTTAGAAAATATGCAAGGGAACAGTCAACCAAAACCCGTCTAGTGTACTAAGTAGTTAGTACGTATTTCCAACTATTACAGTTATCATACTTACTTACCGTGCCGTAAAAGCTGTATGTCATTCTTTCCGTGATTATATTGTCTCTCATTTTTACAAATAACATACCAAAATTTTGTACTATACTAAAACATATATTTTATTTCTCCGGTCATAGCGGTTATGACCGGAGAAATAGAAAATTTGTTTAGTCTTCTGTTTCTTTGCTGGAACTTAGTTTGACACGCTAACAAGTGTCTTGAAATTTCTCCGGCAATTTAGCAACCTTCATCTATCAACAGCAAACAACTCACCTCAACAATAATTCCTTTAGGAGTCCGAAGCAGTATATCCCATATTTGTATGTAGAAATGCTTGGGCACCCGACATAAGCAGCCTTCCAATTGACGGCGTTGCAACGGGGTCAATCTGCAATACATTAATCATAATTATTATGTAGTAGTTTTTATTAGGTTTGGGCACCAAGTAAACAAACACACGGTTCTTTGTGAAATCGTGACATCACCCCACACGGTCGCTGGTATTGAATGTTTGTCAGAAGCTGCCCCCAGCTTCTTCGGGATATTTTTTACCAAACACGTAAAGAAACGTTTAAACGTTTCCGGGACGATATGGCCTGGCGTCCTTTAAAAAAGAAACCGTATTATTATATAAAGGGCTGGCAACGCATCTCTGAAACATCAGCTGTTTAGCGACGGTAACACCCATCAGGTGAGCCGCACGCTCGTTTACCTCGCTATGTCATAAAAAAATATAAACGGAATAACGCAAGTATCGTCCATCCGTACCGTCGATCACTAGAAAATATTGCAAATGACAATAACAATAATTGCACTCTTGCATTCCCCAGTCAACTACCCGGGGATCAAATAGGGAACCCGTGGTACCCGTTTCAAGCATTACACCAAATGGATCTTCAAACAATGATAATCTTACCCTCTCTCATCTGCCCAGTCCGAAACAGTTAGCACCCGTTGTAACAGAGTCCTCAACCGGTACGGAGACAGCTCTCCAGTGCAGCATCGGAGCGCTTCTCCTCGGGAACAGCTCCAGGTAGATGCGGATCGCCTCCAGCACCCAGCCGACGCGATCTTCAGATGCCGCGGAACATGTCCGGGTTGGTGCCGATCAGCGGCCGCAGTAATAAAACCACTCCTATCGATCAGTACGTACAATTGAAATAAATAAATCCACTGACATTCACACAGGCCATCTAGCCCAAGTTAAGCGTGCAGCCTGCAGTAGGTACTAAACAATGGATAAACATACGTAAATAGTTTTTTTTAAAAACAACATACATACATAGAAACACCCGAATACACAGATATGTTATGCACACAAATGTCTACTGCCGGGGATGAACCCGGAACCCTCGGTGTAGTAGCAGACGTCTCAACCTCATCATCAGCTCATTAAACGTCCCCAACCGAGGGGCACGAGCCTACCCGTATAGGGTGATTAGGCCTTAGTCGTCCACGCGGGCCCAGTGCGGATTGGACGACTTCAACACACCTTCGAATCTCTTCGCAGGCGGCATGAAGTTCTCACGATGTTTTCCTTCACCGTAAGAGCGTCGGATAACGTACATATTTTCGAAATTCGAATACATTGGTACGTGCGGGATTTGAACCTCAGCCCTCCGGTAGGAAGGCGACAGTCCACACTGAGCCACCGACGCAACAATTACATCTAAAGGTCGTCAAATGTGCACACAATGGAGAGAGCTATGCTCTCTTAGGGATAAGATCAGAATGATTTATCCGTATGAGAATAAGTTCGACATAGCCGCCAGGTCAGCAAATTGAAGTGGCAGTGGGCTAGTCACGTATGTCGCAGAACTGATTGGCCGATGGAGTAGACTAAAGTGAGTAGAGTTCTAAAGTGGAGATCGCGTCTCAGCAAGTCCTCCGACCCAATTAGGCGACTTGCGAAAGGTCGTTGATGGAGGCTGGATGAGAAAGAAGGAGGACTGGCATATGTGGCGTAGACAGTGAGTGGCGTAAGCCGAATTTATATCATATTTAACCCGTGAATAAAACAACCTCATATCATCATTTAAAAGCCGGAATTGAATCACCGTTGGAAAAAGCATCTCCAATTTTGGCTACTTTCCCCTAGTGAAATTGTGTTGTAATGTTATTTACAGTCAGATTATAAACCAAAGTAATTTATAAGAACTACGATTTATGAGAATCATTGTTTGGGACTATTTTGTTGTCTTTAGAGCTGTTGTTTTTTTGTAAATTTAACTGCTTTTTACACTCGATAAAACAATTGTAAAGGTCATACCTGTTGCAACACAGCCCCGATAACATCGTATGGCTGTATCGTGGAGTACATGACCGACTGGATCTCGCCGGGAGTCATCGGTTTGTCGAACACGGTCTCTTTGTGACCAATCACGCCCACTGTCAGCTATTGAATGCATTTTGGATTAGAAATGTACAAAGGGAATAGCCGAATTTTTACGAAAGGGCTGGATAAGATGAGCTCCTCACCGGGATATCTGGAGCAGAATGCGGGAGTATTATTTCAGAAATAGTTCCACTTCTGGCGATAGGCTGAAGTTTAATCTGTTGCTGAGCCGCAGTAGGTGCGGTACCAAGTTATGTCACGCTAAAGTTCCTTTGGAACTCATAGAGAGCTCCACAGTGTTGTTTAAGCTGAGATCCATCTGCACTTGTCTTTTACCCGATGACAGCGAAAAGCCTATAAAAAAGAACTATTTTTTATTTACAAGTGAATTAAGCTTTTCTAACTTTGCACAATCCATCATCTTGTTGATTTCCTTTGTCTGTAAGAGAGTCACTTCAAGCGATAATACCGCCTAAATTGCATAGTTTTCTTTCATTTGTAAACTTTGTATCTTTTTAGTTGTGCGCAATAATTCGCGCTTCATTTATAGCGTCGCAATGGCTTAAGCTGAGACGGAACCCTTTGACCTTTTTTTTTTTTTCTGTGTGTTTATAGTCTTATTTTAAAAAATATGTGCGTAGTATATGTAATGTTTTTTCTCGACTATGTTTTTTATTGTAAAGGTAATAAATAGTTTTTCTTTTTTTCTTTCTTTCTTTCTTATATATATCCATCTACTTTCTAGTTATATACCTGCTTCCCGTTGACCAGTACAGTTGTGATGAATGGGCTGATGGAGTCGACGGTGTGGTTGAGCAGCGAGGAGCAGTAGCGCACGGCTCGCCAATGCCGCAACACGCCCGCGCTGTGGTACAGGCTCTTCAAAGACTCCAGCGCATTTGTGCCGTTCACCTTTATCAATTACCATAATTATACAAAGAATAAACATCCACGACATTCACACAGCGCTATCTAGCACCGATTTGAGAAAGGAGCATGTATATACATACTCCATTCCACATAATGGGTACCAAATAACGAAAAATATACATTTTATTTGGAAATATACGTATTCATATAATCACCTAGATTAAACCAAATTTTGGTGTAGTAACCAACACCTGAACTATTAGAAAAATATAGAAAAACATATCATTTATTACATCAAACAAATACATCACATGTGTATGTTTGTATTTGTTTAGATGTAATAAATTTACCATCAGACAAGCGAGCTAGAAATCCAGTTTAATACACGGTCTTGGAAAATAATTCCATTCCAATCCATTCCAAAATGATTTGTATGTGTTTGGTACACAAATAACAAAAACCATGTTTTTTCTCACAAAGGGTATCGTAAAACAGAAATCAAGTAAGTATAAAGCATTTTTTATCGCGAAATCCTTGAACTAGTTACTAACGGTACTTTCATGAATTGTAATGAAAACCGTATTGAAACCGATTTGCTTATCGCAGAAGTTTTATGAACATAATAACTTAATACAACTGGGAATTTCATAAAATATGATTGGTCACACTAGTTGCAAAATTTAACTGTATTTTTCTATCAAAGCTATTGTTTGTAAAAAATATAGTTATTTTTAACCCTTTCACTGCCATCAAACCAGACATAATAAAAAAATATATTTGTCAGTCACCGATGTGTTGCTATCTATCTATCTATTCAACCTATCGCAGTCCACTGCTGGACATAGGATGTGTTGCTGCCATCAGTTAATGAATTAATCATGTCACATATTCCTTTTCATATATTATGTTGATAAGAAGTACCCAATACATACCAAATAAAAATCTCTCACATAGACCAATTCTTAATTCTTAGAGTATTACCCACATAAATAAAAAATTAATATCCTCAGATAATGACAGCACCATCTAGTCGCACATTGGGATGAACGGCAACTATGCTCCTAACGAATTGGCGTAGTATATTGGTGATAACAATACCTCATAGAGCGGTCCCTCACGCTCCAGAATGATGCCCCACAGCTGACATTGGGAAAAGATGTTTTCGGTGGCTCGGAGCGCCGATACCACGTCCGCTGTTGACCTTTGCTTGTACGCCTCCAGGCTTACCGCTTCCTCCCTAAACGGACAGTACGATACGGTTCGGTAACCATATACAAATAGTTTTTTTTTAATAAGATGCTAGGTCTACAGCTATTTGATAGCAACAGTTGCCTATAACTGTACTATGGTGTTCCTTTGAAATTTATCACAAACCATTTGCTAACTAGTGACGATAAAATGTTACGGTAAGCGAACTTCATCTGTACGTGTTGTCTGTCATCATCAGCCTATAACGTATAGCCTGCAGGGACAGGCCTTCCCACAAGTTTGGTTCGTAGCCCACCATTCGGGGCCACAGCATATTTGTGGGTGTTAACGACTTCAATGCGTAGACAGTAGCCGGGTCCGACGGCTTAACGTTCACGCATTGAACTCTGAGATTATTGGATACTGAGACAGTATCTAATAATGTTGTAGTGTCATAATAACAGTATTCACGTCATGTCTTACCGTTAAGACCCAAAAAAAAAAGATGAGAGTGAGGCTCCCACGTGGAAAGCTCACCCTTTTTTTACTACGTAGCCGTCCTTAATTTTGAAATCGCAAGAACTCTAGTCACAATATAAAAACAATTGCCTGTTGGTTATATTCGTTTGAAGCGGTTAAACGGACATACATTTCAATTATAAAAAATATTTATTGTTAATTTTGGTAATTTGTTTTTAATAGCATATTGTAAGCCTAAATTGAAGAAATTATCATATATCTCATGCAGGTGATCCAACAAAAGTTACTTAAGGAGTTTCAGTATAACCCCAAACATCCCACCGAATGGTTGAATAACAGTATCCTTAAACAATACCTGTAGGTGAGAGTACGCGGCACATCAGTGAGCGACTGGTAGCCGATGTACTCGTGCTCCAGTTGACGGAACTGCGTGAACATCTCCGACGGGAACTCGCCCTGGCTCATGAAGTCCAAGTGTTCTGCAACGACAAACTATTTTACTATATTAAGATACTAAATTACCAATTTATTTTATTCTTAAACTTAAGTCTTCGCTCTTAAAATTATCATCTTAACAGAGCATACGGTAAATGATATAATTCTTTGAGTCTCTTTTCAAACAGTAAAAAATATTATATACTTGGAATAGCTTTTTGACATAAATGTTTATGACTAGATCTGTCACGATATCTCAACAATATTTAACCATATAATACACCAAACATAAAGATACATATTTTCCACAATATCAATAATAGTAGGTACCATTATTTGATTCAAGAGTAACTCACCCATGCAAGAACTAGATATAAGATTTTGCAAACGCCCGAGTCGTACTTTGACGCCGTCGCAGTGCCCTTTCTTGAGCATCGCGAAGAGGTCCAACATCTGTTTGAAGTGAGGATCGCGCATGTGCTCTTCACGAACCAAAAGACAAACTGTGGGACGGCCCGATAGGCGCCAGTACCTGACAACAATAATGTCTAGCATAAAGTACCTAGAAATTTTATTTTCCTTTATGCACGAAATGGGCCGGCTCGACCAGAGTATTACCACGGCCTCAAAGAAAACCGGTGTTAAGCAATGTGCGCATTGTGTTTTGCCGCGTGGGTGAGTTTACCAGAAACATAAACCTTAAAAACACTTTTAAACCCACTCCCATTTTAACCCTTTGAACGCCAGGAATCCAGACACAATGGATAATTTATTTTATTGTGTCTGCTGGCACCTTAAGGCGTTATTGGCGGCCAAAGGGTTAAAGAAAGTTATGTATATTTTTGTGGCAAAATAAAATAATTTCCTTGAACATAAATCTTAAGATACGGTAAAGGATGGCAATGCACTCATTTTCCTTTGTGTAACGAGTGACTATGGGCGGCTGTATCTTAACAACAGGTGAACAGTTTCCTCTTTTGTAATAAAAAGTACATTGATCAGAGACTAGAAGTTATATTGACGACTCATTTGGTGCAATGGTCGAGACGTCGCCTGCTACACCAAGGGTTCCGGGTTCGAACCCCGGGCAGTACAAACATTTGTGTGCATGAACATGTCTGTTCGTAATGGTCTGGGTGTTTTCTATGTATTATACGTATGTGTTTACAAAAAAATGTATATAAGTATACGCTTTACTTGGGGCTAGATGGCGCTGTGTGAATGTCAGTGGATATTTCAATGGGACCCAGACCTAGAGTTAAATAATTGGTATGGCGACAAATGTTGCGCTGTTTTCACGCACACGTCCCGAGTTTTGGCCTATATAAACGGAAGGCTAAGCCAGGCTATGGGCAGGTGGTGGGATAGTGACCTTACTAAATAATTCTTAGTAAAAAAAAAGAAACAGTATTTATTTTCATGATATTACTTCGTTTTTTACTCTCTATTCAACCTAGCCCATTCTACTGCTGCGCTTAAGTCTCCCCCATTTTGAGCCAGATATCCCCATTTTGATATTACTTAGGTTCATACAATACATTTAGTGCATGTAACCCTAACAGAATAAGTGCCCTAATAATTACACAGGTCAACAAGGTTTTTGACAAACAATAATAAGTTATAATATCAGAAAGTACTTGGTAAATAGTTATTAACCATATACATTTTATAGCTGGCTTAACCCGAATTAACAATATATGCTAGTTGAAGCATTTCGAAACCGCCATAGTTTGCACTCCACCATTTTACGTATTTTTTTAGATTCGATAGCAATCTGGTTTAGTGAAACGACATCGATGCACTGTACGAAGCTTTCGGTATTAATCATGATGACCCACAAGCTTGATGATTATTCATAGTTTCGTCTAAAAGTAGCCTTAAGGCAGTATTGATACACAAATGTAACAAATACCCTTACATTACTTTGTGTCACGCAGTTTCCTATAAAGAAACTTATGAAAATCTAAGTTTTACATTTGAAAACATACAATATAAGAAATATTCTTTAAATATCTGCGTAAATTTTAAAGTTATTGCGATACTTTTAGGTATTCAACAAGGCTACACTATATACAGTTGTTTCTTGTGTCTTTAAATTAGTTAAAGTGAAAGTTATAATCCATTCATTCAAGTCAGGCTTACAAAAAGCCCTTATGAACGTCAAAAAGGTACGCAAAATATAATAAAAACATTTAAAATACCAAAGTGAAACACAAAAAATTACTTTGATACTTGGAAGTAAGCGCTTCGGTCGTTTTGGCCTGTTGAGAAGTCGTGATGAAGAAAAATAATTACATTAGAAAAGTGCGGCCACCAAGGACAAGTACCATATTCTAGCATCAGAAAACATACTTCACGACAAAAAAACATTGACGTGCCACCTTTGCACTTAAAATAAGGGATAAAATGCAAAACTTAACAATGAGAATGGTGGGTGCCATCAGGACATGGAACGACGATATCGAGGCAAGTGGAGCCCAGCCATGCTAGCGGATTATTGTTTAACTTTGAGAAGAGAAGCTCTAGAATAGAAATCTGATACACTTTTAAGATTATTAACATACATGAATCTGAATAAACTATTAACGGGTTAAATTATACTCGTGTATTCACAAGGTATTCACAAAAAATCCGAGCTAACTAAGACATAAAATTAATACCACTGTGTATATTTATTAATGTTCTCTCATAATTAGTTTAATTCTTTTTGTGGGCTTACAAAAGATGATGATTTGTCGACCAGTGTTATTATAGTGCCGATAGAGAACACAGTGCATCGATATTTAGTGTTTTATTATGAACTTACTTTCCAACAATTGCAATTCTGTCTTGATATCATCTATCAGCAACGCCATATCTCGATTACAAGTAAAACTCAGACACTTCAAATATCAGTGGATAGCATAACACTGTCTGCACACACTCTGTATATCTGAAAATAAAAATTTAGAACCAAGTCAATTACTAGGTATATTTTTGTTTACCAACTAGTATAATAAGAGTGCACGCCACTGTGCACAGATTTTATGAGTAGGGTATGAAAAAAAACAATTCATTTTTTTCATATATAATTCATATTTTTGTCAATTAGTGCTGTTGATGACAGCAGACCGCCTTTGTTTAAATCTGTAGAGGAAAGGGCTAATAAGTGGGAATCTTTGCATACATGGCGTGCACGCCACTGATAACAAGCGCACCTATAACTATGTTTTGTGATAATATTCATATAAATTTAAATTCATCTGTAAAATTTCAGAATGCAATGAATCTGAGTTGTTTTACCGCGATACATCGTGGATAAGTACCTTGCTAGTCCTAAAGAGCCGACCGGTCTGATCGGCCGCCCGTAGCTTTAGTTTGGGCACACACCAGTTCACGGTACACATGCACCAGCTGAGTTGAGCTGCAAACCTATAAATAATAAAAATACTTTTTATTGCCATTAATATTTTTATTGCCCTATTTTTTTTTTCAGCGCTAACGCTAATGGTTAGCGCTGAAAAAAAAAATAGTTTGCGGCCACCAAGGGTAGAAAATATGCACCTTCCTATTCAACCTATCGCATTCCACTGCTGGACATAGGTCTTCCCTATTTTGCGCCAGATATCCCGGTCCTCCGCTTTTCTCATCCAGACTCCACCAGCGACCTTTCGCAAGTCGTCGGTCCATCGGGCCGAAGAACATCCTACGCTACGCTTGCCGAGACGCGGTCTCCACTCCAGAACTCGTCTGCTCCAACGATGCACTTTAAAATGAGGATTTAAGAAGCCCTCAAGATATCAGTACTTTTTTTTTCAAGGACTGATTCTTCAAACAAAGTTTAGACTTAGACCCGTATTCTAGAACAAAACTCAATCTTAATCATTACCTAAATTGAGTTAGAAAGGGATAGCGCTATATACGATAAATAGCGGGATCCCTTTCTAACTCTTTTCAAGTAAAGATCAATGCTTGAGTCACGTTCTAGAATACGGTAAGGCCCGTATTCTAGATGTTATTTATTTGTCAAAATATTATGCCCGAACCTGCACCGGCTCCACTTCATGTGGCGTCTGCGTCTGGATGCCATACGTGCCCATCATGGCCTGGAGTCGCATAGACTCCGCGATCAGCACAACCTGGACTACCAGATCCGTCGCTATGCCCTGCCAAGTACGTCATTTTCTTATCAAAGACAGCAATAGAATCGTGCATGTAAAGAACAGGCGTTTTCAGTGTTTACATGCTGCAAATCCAATGTGCTGTAGTTTATGCAGCTGAAATTGTACGGCTTCACAGTATGGCCATAGAAGAGCTCTTATGCAACTCATTTCCAGCATTCGAAAAGTTGAAGTAGCACGCCGAACAGTTGATTATTTGCAGAAAAATAAAGACAGAGTAACATGCATATTAACCAAATTAATTTAAACGTAGTAAGCTGCTTTTAGTATTAATCGTTTTTTTAGGTAATAAGTAATAATGCCTTAATACGGCGATGTCACATGCTGGTTTCTGCATTTTAAATCTAAATACTTACGAATGCCGGCTTAGCCTGCGATTGGCGCGTGAAAGCAAAATTTTTACAGTTTTAGCACATAAAATGGTAATTTTCAAATTAAATAAAATAAATATGCAATTTTATTGACAGTGGTTTATATAATGTAAATAAAGTTAATGAAACATCAATTTTATTTCTGGCTATGCAGATTTATCTCTTTCTTTTAATTTTATTAGTGTTTTTAATTATGTGATTAGCCGGAAACGACGGCCTTATAAATACGGTTTCACCGCATCCAATAGCCAATATTTTCCTTACTGGAAAGAATGATGTATCACGAGCAGGTAAAGGATATTAAAATAGAATAAAAAATGAGCTCAATGGACTAGGGGATCAATTCACGTTATATTCTATAGGTTTGTGTAAGTAAATAAAATATGACTATATAATACACATGGAACACCAATTGTATGTAAATATATAGGCAGGCACGGGGGAGATGCGCGTGTCAATCCTACCGTTTCACGGTATGTAGTAGTGATGCTAAAAGTAAATTACTAAATTTTACTTAATTATGTTAGAGCTCATAGGGTAATATTACTAGCTCCGTAACTTAAATATTTCTACCACAATTGGATCTCTACCTACGACTTGGACATAGGTGATGGCAGATAACTTGATACTCTGCCAGCTTAACTACTATGTGCAATTTTAATATTAATAATACCTGGAAAGCAGAGTACCGTCCAGCTCGACGCGGCGATTGTATGAAGGCAAATACCGCCTGATGGGGTCCAGTTCATTGACGTGCAGCAGTCCACAGTCAGCAACTGCGCCAGGACAAACATGGACTGAGCCATAGGAACAATCCTCCGTATCTGTGTAAACATTCTTTATTAGGCACGTTATTGTCAATTACGACCTAATGAGCTAAGCTACAAAAGTAGACAGGTATAAAGATGTAGTAAAACATGAGCATTTATGCTGATGATTTCCCACGAAGTAATTAATGATTTATTTGTATTTATCATTGTGAACTTAGGCTAAGCCATGTTTTCAATAGTATACCAGCATTATCAAAAAAGAAGAAGGAGACCTATGTCCAGAGAGACATAAAATGCTTTTTTTATAACATATGTGAACGGGACGGTCAGTGCACTCACCTGATGGTAAGTGATACGCTTGACCATGACAGATGCAATATTGATGAAAATTAATAACAGCAAGTAGTCATTATTTACCGTCAACAATACCCTGCGCCCGTCACCGAGACACAGTTGTTAGGTCTCTTATACCGGTAATTTTACTAGCTACAGTGCCCTCATCCCGAACACAGTGCAAAACACTCCTATTTCACGGAACGATATCTGGCACTGCGGTGATAGCTACCTAGACGACTCAGTACGGAGTTCATGACCTAGTAAATCATCAGAATCATGAATTGAATGAAAAATTAAATCATCAACATTAAAATTAATAATAATTTTAAAATAATATTGCTACTGTTTTAAAACTACGGATAAAAACATAACTACAAGCGTATAAGCCTTTATAGAATTTGATGCAAAGATATTCATATGCATGTGATCGCTAAAACAATATCTATCCGGTTTCGGGCCATGCCGTTATTACAATGTAGTTTGCAATGATGATTTAGTCTTGAATGTTATAAATTCATAATATCAAATACATTTTGCGAGTTATACTAAAACGAAAGCAGATAATAACGTTAGCACAAAGCTGAAAGTTAAAAAAGAAAACAGCATCAAAAACCAATCACCATTATTAACTTCTCTGTTACCTTTGCTATCATCGTCAGGTTTGCCTGTAATTATTATATCAAAATTGAATAAACGATAATTAATTTCAATTAAAATTAACTAATATTGTGAAATAAATGAAATGATGAACACAATTACTCACTTGCAGGTAATCTACGAACAGAATTTGGCTCACTTCGCTCATTTTCAACACCTTCACGCGGTACATAATAATACCAAGGTATTACAGGATCTGTACAAATGAAAAAAATAAAACATCGCTCAGAATAGTTTATAAAACATGCGAATATTTTTATTATGTAACCGCTGAAAGCTACCTCCATATTCATCCATGTATATCCTGGCTTTCAATAATTTCTGATATTCCTCAACCTGGTCCGGTAGGGTACGGAACACTCCATCAATGATCATCATCACATAGAACAGAGGCCATTCTGATTCAATGCCATCAAATTCTTTAAGTTCACCTTCATTGTAATACCTTCTGTTAGGGTCTTCGAGAACACATTTGAAACCATCACGACTGAACCTTTTAAAACCATATTTGCCTTGCAACCGGCGCAGTATATTTGATTTAGTTAGCTGTAATAAGTGTTCTTCGTGAGTTGCAAATGCGGGAAATGAAATAGTCGGCAATAATGCTGCATCAACCCCCTAAAATGTGAAGGATAAATTAATAAAAAAGCACTTGTAGATGAGCCATGTTTCAACTCAAAGCGATGAGCGACCTTAGAACTAGATTCACGTGGTAGCATAGTTTCAAAAATACTTCTGTTACGATTGTGAGCGTCAATGTCCACATAGACGACGCTCCAAGACGCACCCTTATCTCCAAACAGATTACATCCATTGATAGCTTCAAGAGCAGCTTTTGCCATACCTGGAACATGACGCAGTCTTACAGCTTACAGCGTTGTCTTTTTGTAGATACTTGGAAAAATAATATATTTTATAAATTTTTACCAATTGAAGAGGCATGAATTTCAGGTTTGCCATCATTATATTTTGATCCTCTTTCCCACATTCCATAGTCTGGCGTTCTATAAGCCCTCTCCACATAGTAAACTAAATTCTGAACAAAAGCAACTTCATCCTGTAATCAAATAATAACAGTCAATGTATATTTCCAACAGTGTAGCTACATATAAACATGTAACACTCTCTTGTTATCATATGATATGTAATCTGTGTCTTTAAGGAGCAAAAATCAAATTTTGTTTATTTTCATTTTAGTCCACTAAGCAAAGGTCTCCATTAATGACTTATACATAGACCTACTACTCTCCTCACCAATTCTCAAAATCGACATCCATTGGCTGGCTACCTCTTTAACCAGATGTCTCTGTTTCACTTACATACGGCGAATAGTAAGAATGTTGAGCAATGATATCTTATGAGGCATACAGCAGTTTAATTAATGATGTCCAAACAAAAGTAACTACATTCGTTGTAATTGATGTGTTGTAATTTAAATGATCATAGTATTTTTATTATGAATATTCGTATTTTACTTGGAATAAATAACAAATACATTCAACATACCTGTGTATATATAATTTGCAAACCAGATGTTATCATTTGCACAAGAAATAGCAAATATAGCGAGACCACATCAATTTGCAAGTGATGATAGCTCTCATCAGACAATACTGGTTCACCGGTGGTGAGGTGGAATTTAACGTGCAGTGCGTGTGCCGCGCTTTGACGTGTTTTGAACGCCTCGACGCGCGCTGCCTGCTTCACCCAACACTCTAAAATGCCTCGCATGCATTTCACTGTGCTCTGACCCAATTCGTGTGACTTCCCTCTGTCATCATCAATACGTCTGGGAAATTTTAATTTGTTTTGTATTGTATAATTTATTACATACGAATAAAATTGGAGTGTTTTTCTTCATGCATATGAATAAATATACAGTACTGATGCGAAAATAACAATTTCTAAATTTTTAGTCTGTCTGTCGGTCTGTTTGTTTGTTCTGGGTAATCTCTGAAATGCCTAAATGGATTTGGACGGGATATTTTTGGCAGGTAGATAATATAATAAGGAAAAACATAGGCTACTTTAATTTTAAAATACTTTTAAAAATAAAGCAATGTTTCACCGCGCGGCTGCCGCGGTTTGCTTGAGCTGCACGTTTTAGGTTAAGTTTTATTGCGGGAGAATATGTTAAAACGCGGGTAATACAGCGGGGAATAGCTTGTAAAGATATATGAAAGCTTTTTCAACAATGCCTATAGGACACTGCAGGTGTTGATGAAGATTGATCTGTGTGCTATATGGTGTTATGTAAATTACAAGAGAGCTCATAATGATTTTTTAGATAAATAAATATCCACGGACATTATCCAAGTTAAGTGTGAAACTTGTATTATGGGTACTAAACAATGGATAAACAAACTTGCATATTTTTTTGTAAATACAAACATATTAGAGCGTCAGTGGCTTAGTGGTGTGGACTGTTGCCTTCCGATAGGGCGGGCGCAGGTTCAAATCCCACCAATATGATTTCGAATTTCAAAATTATAAGTATGTTATACGACCTCTTACAGTGAAGGAAAACATCGTGACGAAAACTGCTGCTTGATGATACATTTTATACATAGAAACACCTAGACAAATACAAACAGATATGTTCATGCACACAAATGTTTGCACTGCCCGGGGATTGTACCCTTGGTGAAGTAACCAACATCTAAACCATTACACCAAATAGGTTATTGATATAATATGTTATATATATATTAGCAAAAGTTTACTCACCTGTATGCCTGGTACAAGCCCCATACTGCAGATGCACAGTATATACTGTCTCTTATACTAGCAATGTGGAGATCAGAAGATAATACAGGAAATAGACCAGTAATTGGACTTTGAAATCGTAGTAGTTGTCTTTTAACTGAAATAAAAGTAGTAATCATTATTACCATAAACTTCACCTTCTGTATGCTGTAGCACTGGTCTATACCAGAACATGTATACCCCTGAGCTATGAATGCCAGGCACAGGCATCTGACTATATATTTTCAATTGTATGTGGTAGGACCGTATTGAACTCACAACACAACTTTTAGGTTCCTTGGTTAGTTTATTTTGTTTTCCTTTCTTGTGACCATTCATAATTTTTTTTAATAAGATTTTTTTTTGTGTACCTATTTGATAACAAAATTGTTTTTACTCTGTATTTCTATTCATGTCTCCTGGTCTGCTGATTTGTATTAATTTATCTTGTGTTGTGTTTGCTAATAATGATTTTCTTTCTTTCTATTGCATCTGATTTCTTTACATACAAGGGGTTATTTTTACCCCTTCCCCCTAATTGGGTAATAATAACACCTTCAGAAAATAATAAACTAATAGAAATAAAAGTTTACCTAATATTTGGAATCTTTGATTCAATACAATTTTTTAGCTTGAACAATATCACAGATAAGATAAGAATGAATAGTTAAAATATAAAACCCACCAATAGCATAGTAGATATCTAACTGCCGAACTGTATCCTCATAATTAGATATCTTTAAAAATTGTTGGGCATTTATGTCGTCAATACTTCCTTGACGAATCATTATATCTGCAGCAGTCTGAAAATAAAACAACCATGATTTATATCAGGTTATAGTATTGAATAAGGCAATAGATACCAAAACTATGCACCAATTACTTGCTATTCCAATGTTCACACTTATTTGGTTTTATTTTACTTATGGTATTATTATATCTTTATTTCTTTATCTTATAAGTCTTGCATAGTACCATTAGAGGATACCTACTGAATTTTGAAGGTCAAGTCAATCACAATTACAATTCAAAACAATAATTCTGACCTTATCAGTTTTAATGATCTGTAAATACTTATATGATTGTAAGCATCAAATTGTTGTCAGATGTTTTATTATGTGGAGAATTTCGAATATCTCGTATGCGAAATTTAATAAGTATGATACTAATAATTACAAATTTGAGCGCAGGCTTCTTATTAAGTTACACATACATTCCTTATTATGTAGGCGTACTTACTTAACTTGGATTTTAAGCACTTGAAAGTTCCATTTAACTACAAAACTATTAAAAATTCAAAATTTGTATAATTCAGTAAACATAACCTTGACATGACAGTTGACTTGACATGGACTTGACACCATTGGGCATTGACATGTCAACAGTGTTGCCACCCTAATTTTAGTAATGGGCTATTTTAGAGGATAAAAAAGGTAAAGCCTGACCAAAAAATAAAAAACCTGCTCTGAGGGCGCTATATTAACTATGATTATGGCAACATCTACTATAGTCATACTATTGCAAATTGGCAAGTGTACTTTTTTAGGTAGTGTTTAATTTAATATAAACTATCGCAGAAAGTTAGTTTACCTACTATTTATTTAAATTCGCGGCTAGAAGAAGAATCGACATTTAAATTTTTTTTAATCACTACAATACAATCTAGGTTTATTTCTTTCTTTCTAACGACTCAGGAAGGACAGTTAAAATTTACTTTTTAAAGGTTGTTCCTACTACAAGTTTTTTTTCAAGTAAATATTTAATTTTTAAAGTATTGTGAAATAAACTTCCTTAAAAGTAAACTATAGGCATTCTGATTCTGATTCTTATTAGGCAGTTTAAAAAAGTACAACTTTATTATTTCAGTATTAGCTTTATTTAATATTTTAATAACATAAGTCTTCAAAGTCAGAATCCAAATATTCAACAGATTCATAAGTTTCACGATCTTCATTGTCTGATTGTTGTGTTTCAATTTCAGATAACAGATTCATTGCTACTTGTATCACTGGATGTTTCACTATCGTCACCAACATTTATAATACATTTATCAATTTCTCTGTCAATTACTGCCCCCTTTGTCTATAATCTTCTTCTATTTTCTTTGTATGCTCACAACAATTATTCCATGTATCGGCAGTTATATCCTAGAAAAATAATTAATAAGTCAGTAACTGTATCTAAACAAAATATTTAATTTTATATCAGATGAAATGTGATATTTACCTCAAAACAGTTTTTTACAAGCTGCATGAATGTGATATTGTCTAAACCAACATTCTTTGTGGCAACCTTCCCTTTTACTATGCCCCATATCATCTCAATAGGATTGAGGTCACAATGATAAGGAGGCAGTCTTACTATTTTGTGACCAATAATGTAATAATATAATATAATAATCATATAATGTAATAATCCTGTACTAAATGATCTATTTCATATATTGGGTCAGGTTTATTTTGTTTTACTATAACCATTAGCATACTTTTGGTAGCATTGGTAGGGTAGGCAATATTATTTGATGAAAGCCAGTCTGTAATTTCTTTTTTTCTATTTATCATGCTCGGTGGCTTGTTGATTTGGCTAGAATGATATCTAGCGTTGTCCATGACTATACAGGTAGGTTCATGCAAATTGGGTATTAATTTATCCAATACCCATTTCTTAAAATTAACTGTATTCATGGCGTCATGGAAATCTTCTTTTTTTTCTTTGTCATTATAAATTAATATAGCATTAGGGACGAACCCAGTCTTGCCACCACAATGGACAATGACATATCTTTTGCCTTTAGCCACAGATTTAGATCCACCAGGCTCATTTTCATTTTGCCAGCATTTAGCATGATTGAGCGAAGTACGAATATAACTTTCATCAAGGTATACAATTGGCATACCACTCTTCCTTACATCTTTGATTTCTTGTAGATATCTATCCCTACATGCTACTATATCATACCGCTCCATAAAAATTGTCCTTTGATTTCTAAATTTTTTAAATTTATAACCTAATTTGTGTAACAGTAAACAAGGAGATTCCCTGCCACCAACAAAATTTATTGATTCTTTCAGAGCTGTAAGCAACCGCTTCAAACTCGGTACTTCTTTTCGGACGGCATAAAATTCTTGTAATTTATGCCTAATTGTACAGAGATCGAAATCATCCAAATTGATTTTCTTTTTTGTTTTAGGTTTATTTTTCTTGGGTGTAGTAAATACAACTGAGGTCTGACCTTCTCTTCGTATTTTCATTACGGACGATCGGGATATACCTATACAAAAAAAAAACAAAAATAAAAAAACAGAACTTTTAAATTAAAAATTAGTCACAAATTAACCAATTCATATTGGACGTAGTATATGAGGTACCTACCGGTCATGTTGACAACAAGGTCCGTGATGTTGTTTAGAGGAATAGAGTCAATTCCTTCAGACCTTCTTTCTGACAAGTAATTATTTATATTATAAATAACTTTTCTTAACTGGCTTTTAATAGTTTTTGGCATTTTAACGCTGAAATAACTCACTTAACCAAGAAATACACCACGCACAATCGACAACACACTTTGACAGATGACAATAATGACATCTCTTATAGATGGTTGCCAGTTGAAAAATTAGTTCCAATAGTTTTCGCAATATGGCGAGGTTTTTTATTTATTGGTCAGGCTATATAGATGGAGATCCAATAAATCGGAGGAATTTCTCGGAGTACAATAACAAAGAAAAGACTTTTCAGATAAGCTGAAATAAAAATTGTAATAAATAAATAAAGCTCTCGCCTTGGTTCCAGAGGGGTAGGCAAAGATCATGAAACGCCACTGTGCGCGGCCTTGACATACTTCCTACTTCCATTCACATACATCAGATTTCATACAAACACAACAAGCTTTTTTAATTCCTTTTGCTTGGCACCCCAGCCAATTTAGTCAAGGTAGTCCTTCTGGGTCGTCCTCGCCTCGTGTATCCTTCACATTCGCAGAAATAAACATGCTTTTTTTGAGAATATCCTTTCATTCATGCGCTCCAAGTGTCCATACCATCCATCTTACTCTTTCTACTTTTGACACTACATCTACTTTCAGGCTACACTTTTCTCTAAAAACAGCATTCCTTATTGTCACACAATTTCGCACTAACATATTTCCTTAACGACCGCATCTACCTCATTTATTTTAATGTCGTGTTCTCTGCCATACCCAAACTTAGACATACGTCAACGTAGGAACTAGAACCAGCAGTACTGCTAATGCCATCTTGCTTCTTTTTAAACACGTTTCGCTGCAACACAAGGCTCTTCCTACCGTAACCCAATTCCCTTTCATGACTCTTCGTTCAATATCTTTGGACACTATTGCCTTGTCCAAATATCGGTAATCAGTGATGGGCTATCGATAGCCATACCATCATCGGCGGCACACTGACCAATGTCTAATGTCAAATCAAACGTCAATATGGTGACAAGTCTGCAAGCCACCAAAAAACCGTACACAAAACGAAGATACATTTATCAACAAAAGAAACTTTAACAACTAAAAGTACAATTTTTTTTCTTGACTTCCTATATCATATCTGATTAAAGTGGTTTCAATTCTTATTTGGTAACCCAAGTAAATACAGCAAATAAATAAGCAGTTTCTAAATATCAACGAAGCTCATCAATCGGTATGTGCTTAATTTTACTTCTCAATCTCTTTTTATACAAGCTGTAGACGGCTGTTATGCTTTTCAGATATCTAGATTTTTTCGACTTCTATGCTGTTATAATAAAATATTCTGAAAGAAAAAATGCTGCTCAAGTGCTTTGTTATTGTAATGCTGTGCACCAAATATTTGTAGATAATCGTCTTATACTTGAAACCAATGATCAAGTAATCTCTTCAAACAACAGCGGACATAAGAGAAACGCAGGTTCATTTTATTTATCAATATTTCCACTAACAACGGTTCATGGTATAAATTTTAATGTAACATAATTGGCATTATAATTGAATCCCTTTACATGTTGGATTTTACCAACAAACTTTTAGGTTCTGCACAATATAGTGAAGTACCGTCAAAATAAACTTTACTGCACAAGCAATGAGTTAACCTTTTATACAATATTTCACACAAACAAAATGACCTATGTCAATTTTAATATACATACTCTTGTTTAGCTTTAGAATAATTTGTTAGACCATCATTAACACTAAATATGTAAGTAACTTCAGAATTACCACATAGTAATGCTAACCTGGTAGAAGCATTGTCTTAAGTTTTGTTTCAGTTTTTCAAGATTTCATAGTTTGAAAGCTCTTAATTTTTTCCTCAATATAATTCATATCAAGTAAACATTATTTTGAATAAGATTACATTACAGAATACAAGGACAAGTCATCTTTCGTATTGCAACAAAAAAAATGACAATTTAAAGGGATGAATCTGGTATTTTAAGAAAATAAACAAAATTAATATCTCAACTACCATGAAACTTAAGACATTGCGTCTACCAGGGAAAATAGCGTTAGACCCCCGCCCCACCAATAAATCTTTTGGTGCATGCACCAAACACCCTATATGTAAGTTTTACCTTTTATTTTGCATGCAATTAAAACTTATAAAATCCTTGTTTTTTTACCATTTTTAACACGGCTTACATTATGTAGCTCTGGTGATTTGCAAACAAACAGATCAATGCAGCAGGTATGGTCATCAACCCTTAATGGTCATGAGAGGAGACTTTGCCATACAGTGCCAACCAAAAGTTAACATAGTCTTTAAATTCAGGTGTATTTGTGTGCTAATCATTTATATTTCCACATGGGTCTATGTTTTATAGTAGGAATACCTACTTTTATTATTTATACATAATTTGTGTTTGTGGTGTTAATGACAATTTTTTCTAAATGTTTTTAACCAAGCCAAGTGTGCTCATAATGCTAGTGTTTGCATGTTTTATATAATTTTTCCTTTTTTTTAAGGTAGACCTGTTTAACCTCATTTGGAAGCTGGCCCCCAGCGCCGCGTGAACCCGAGTGCCCGAGTATGGGTCAGTGCCTCGTAGAGTTAGCGCACTATGCAGCGATCATCGCAACATGATCGTGTAAGTCTGTGAACCTTTAGCACACTTAGCCCCGGAAAACGACGAATTCAAACCAACTGCTTCGACGTCTATCACACCCCAGAAAGTACCTTCAATAGAAGATTATAAACCCAAACCAAAAATGGTGCAAGATCAAAAGAAGATTGAGACTGGTATTCTTATCGGTAAGTTCGGTTATCATTAGGTATACACAAGAAACTCCTTGGCAGGCCATTATAAATAAATGTTTATGACACACTCATGATGAATTCTGACAAATTTTTGAGTAAAATTTATTTCAAATCAGCTACCAAATTAAAATGTATGTTGAATAAAAATATTAAATCAACTGCTAATGTTGTCATAATAAATCTAAACATTTTATTTTACAAATTTGTGACTAAAATACTTTAAAGGATTTAGAGACACAGGATTGGGTATTGACACCACTAATCGTGACGCACTTTTTATGAACTGTCAAAAAGGTATGTTCCATATATTTGTATGAGATTATTGAAACGTGACGTCATTGCTCACTAACATCAATTGACCTAATATTTATTGGTTCAGTGATTTAAAATACAATATGCAAATAAACAAAAGTGATCAATGAAACGACATGTTGTAACATAAAGTGCACCATTTATGAAAATAAGGGTTTGGTATTTTATTGCGAAGGTGGAGAATCCCGAATTTTGCACTACAAACTATCGTCATTTATCATCAATTCTTTAAACGTCCCCACCAAGGCATGAATCTATCCGTAAAGGGTGTCCACGCAGGTCCAGTGCAGATAGGCAACTTCACGCATCTTTGGATCTCTTCACAGGCGTGCGCAGGCTTCCTCACGATGTTTTCATTCACCGTAAGAGCGTCGGATAAATTACATATAATTTGAAAATTTTAAAACACATTCATATGTGGTGGGATTTTACCCTCAATCGAAAAGGAACAGTCCATACCATTGAACTACCAAAACTTAATTGTATGCAATTCATAGATTAGTTTAAATATAAAATACCTTCATAATATTATAAGTAATTGATCAAAACTGTATTCACTTCCTGTTCCTATTTATTAAGTTTTAGGGTACAGTTGAAAAGATTTTTTGAAACATAGTAAAAAAGGTTGGAACACCTACATTAAATAGCTACATAAAGTGTGCATACTTATGATAATATACTCCTTGAAATAAATATATTTTGTTATACTTCAAATCAATAATTAAAGCATTATCTATAAACTTACCATTTATTAATTAAATTGTTTTCACATGAACTCAACAATTCCTAATATTTACACTACAATAACAGTCTTGTATCTTTTGGACTCGACTACACTAGTAGGTTGTCCGAATTTAGCCATTCCTAGTTTCTAAATTTAGACCCAGTATGGCACAGCGGGCCGGCGCCGGCCGTAGTTAGTGCATGAAGCTTATTAAATCGTTACTATGGCGTGCGGCTACTTGCAGGATTTCACTTATGATGATATACCACTATGTGTACTTCAGTTGCAACAAAGTAAAGTTCAACCAATTCTATATTAGACAAAGGAAAAATTAAAAGTGGAACTTTATTCTGTGTAATGATGTTCTACAGATGTGTGCAGGAGATGCGCCGGAGGAAATATATGATTCGCCAGTGTTAGGATCCCCACGGACAGTACCGACGACTTCCAGGTCTTCGCCAATAGACCTGCAAGAAGAAATCGGTGTCGGCTCCCTAGTTGAAGTTGCTACTGATGATCAACATTACTATGGAGTCGTCAGGTGGATTGGTATCCTCGATGGTAAGTAGGAAATGAATTATATAAATTGTAGTAAATAAAAAAGACCTTGTAGATTCACTTTAACCTCGTGTTTGCACCTTTATTAGAATTTTTACCAATTCAGAAAGTTGTACTTAAAGACTCTAGTCTCCATGGAAATGATTTGACGGACGCATACGTTTTCTTAGGATTTTAATAGATCACCTAAACTCGTATTTTAGAATTTAATAACAACAAAATTATGCCAAAAAAAAAAGTGTTTTTAATAAAACATAATATGTTTTCTATCCCTGCAAAGCGCCCTTGCAGATTGCTCTGCTACATCAAATTGATCCTGTTTTGCTTGTGGGTGTAGGTAGTGAGTGGTACCTACTAATAGTATTTACCACTTTGACCGCCAGAGACGCCTTAAAGCGTCATAAACAATAGATTTTTCATGTGTCTGGATTCCTAGCAGTCAATAAGTTAGCAACTCAATGCCTTTATTATTTCAATTTATCAGTTAAGTATGTAAAAAATAGTTCCTTCTTTAACTTTTTGACACAGCTATTTCTGCGTCCACCACACGCCTGTGTTTAATGAACGGACTTGCAGAAGATGTGGTATATTTGTAAGTTTTTCGATGTGCTTCTAGCCTGTTCCTTCATTACGTATTTCTAATGTTTGATTCTGCTACGCCGTGTATACCATATAGTTTTCCCGCTGGGCCGTAAAAGGGTGCAAAATATTCGACAGATACCTACAACAATGTCTCATTAGGTACACCTAACTTTATAGGTACTATGACAAATTTGTTTTCCCGATAACTTTATCACCACCCGCTTGCCAAACGTTGAGATTTTGGAATATTTCACTATCGAGAAAGCCGTTAATTCGGAATTGGATTATCACGGGCTTTCATGTATGTAATTACGCCAAAGTTTAGTAGTCAAAATTGATACTTGAGGTACCTATTCAACATGTTATCACCACCAGCAGTAAGTTTATACAATTAGCACCACGACTAGCATAATAGACGTAGTTACAAAGAGAACACTCAGTACAAACCAGTGCAACGTGTCCCGCAGACACGGCGACAGCGGGCGTGGAGCTCGAGCAGAGTGTGTGCGGACTGGGCGACGGGACACGCGGTGGCGCGAGGCTGTTCCAGTCGGGCGCGCGCGTTGTTCGTGCCGCTGGCGCTTTGTCGACGCGACGCGCGCTTCCGACACGCCGCCGCCGGAGCGGGCACGACATCATACGCACCATGCGCCGCAGGTACTGCCTACTCCGTAGTGGTTTTAAACTGGTTTATGTTCGAATTGGCTACTGCTCTTGGCTGCAGATGGCCTTTACAGCTTCACCGGACAATTAGCGAGAGCAGATGGCTCTCAGCCTTAAGTCAACATTTTGAGCCATCGGTGCTTGCTTACTCTATGAGGTCTGCGATTTACAAGGCGCTTTTGAGAAAATGTCTTTCATTCAAGTTTAACAAGAAAACAAAAATGGGCACGTACGCGCTACATGCACCGCCATTCACCATGCGCCAGGAACAAGCAATTCCAGAAATTTGTTAACTTAAGGGGGTAGGGAGGATGGCTAAGGAAAAAAAACAATTACCTATTTCACTGTTGTCATTTGTTCGATATCAGGCCGGAGGTTACAGGTAAAAAAATATATTTTTTAAAATGTAGAATATTTTTAGTAGCGTATTTTATTTATATCGAATACCGAACACTTTCTGAAAAAAATATTTATATACTATGTTTACTTACAGTCATTGTCCACATGTCAGAATTTGAAAGCAAACTCTCATAAAATTGAACATAATCGAATAACTCACTAAATATGTTTTCAGCCGGAATGCCCCGTAGTGCCAGGCGTGGTTCCACCTCTCAGTTCGCTAGGCGAGTTAGCCGGCAAGAACAGGGGCATACAAGGGCACCACAATTCCTGTTACCTGGACGCAACCCTCTTCGCGATGTTTACGTTCACGAGCGTGTTTGACGCGCTGCTGTATAGGCCGCCCGAATCAGAGGTAGGTACTTGATCTTTATCTGTCAGGGCCTCCAATATTTAACCCTTGGACCGCCAATAACGCCTTAAGGCGCCAGACAATAGATTTTCTGGATTCCCGGCGTTCAATGAGTTAAAAAAAATTTAGCAAGCTGCTAAAATTGAAGTTACCACATAAAATTATTATTGGTTAATTGAGGGCTTGAAGCTTAGAATACTTGTAGTTCCTGCAAGATGTGATTTGTCCGCTTTTAAATTTGTCTACTTCCCAAAAATCGCAGAAATATGCGCAGCCCTATGTATCGATTGCACCTTACTTCCCTGCTTCAAGCCTTATTAAAGACTCCCTGTCCAGGCTGAGAGCCATCTGCGCTCGCCAATTGCCCGTAAAGCTGTAAAGGCCATCCCATCAACAGTAGTCAGTTCGAAAAAGTCCCTGTTCAGTGACAAAAACTAACAGATTCACCTTGTCGTAAGTAGGTTGTCTAATGCTACACTATTTTATAATATTAGGACTCGCCACATTACTCTGAGGTGCAAACGAGTGCTACGAGAGGAAATAGTGAACCCACTACGTCGGCACGGCTACGTCCGCGCCGATCGAGTCATGAAGCTACGGACACTATTAGAACGGCTATCCGACGTACCAGGATTAACCTCAGAAGAAAAGTAAATAAATAAATATCCACTGACATCAAACGGCGCCATCTAGCCCCAAGTTAAGCGTGAAGCCTGTATTATGTACTAGATACCGATAAACATACTTTTATTTTTGTAAATACATATTATACATAGAAAACACCCAGACCATACAAACAGACATGTTTATGCACACAAATGTTTGTACTGTCTGGGAATCGAACCCAGAACCTTGGTGATCCAGTCGACCTCTCAACCACATCAACAAATGGGTCGTCATTGTATATTGTCGTGTATTATAATGTAATTGGCTAGCAAGACAATACGCGAAAACACAGACATTGGCTAATAGTTCAACTCAGTGTGATTCTAGATAAAAATAGGTACGAGTAAACTAACTGTGTACAATCTTCACTCCGCGTCAAAATCCTGCCCATCGCGTCAGTTGGGCAGAATTTTCACATAATCAAGTCGCTCGCTTCATGTCACAGTGACAGTACTGTGCTCGTGCTTTGATTTGAACCTGTTTCAATGACGTTTAAGATCAAAATTTAAATGAAAGATTTTATGTTATAGGTATATATGAAAACAACGTACCTATGTGTCGTGCGGCTCTGACATTTGTTGGTTGACTTTTCTTCATGATTCTAGAGTGCATTTAGTTAGTTTGCTATTTATCTAAGGTGTGATTAAGTACATATTATCGTTTTTCCAGGACCCAGAAGAATTCTTAAACGTTTGGTAGCTCAGCTATTACGCGCAGAGCCTTTTCTAAAGTTGTCCTCGGGTCAAGAGTCCTTCTGTTACCAACTGTTTGTAGAGAAAGACGAGCATATTTCCTTGCCAACCGTTCAACAACTTCTAGAGCAATCGTTTGCAACATCTGGAGTCAAACTCAGTGAGGTAATATTTTATACTCACACAACATTTATATGAGCCTTTAAGTAAGAATAATACTTTTTGAATAATAAAGTTTTATTCAGTTAATTTTTTTTGTAACAATCATCATTGTCACATTTTGACTGACACGGTCAACTGAGTTACTTTTTGCGATCTCTCAAAAAAATTTGTATAAACTTAATGATAGTTTGAAATATTGAGATGCTTCCAATGACGTTTCAGAAATATTTTTGAACTTAATTGGATACATTCCAATCAATAATTGCAGTCCTACAACTTTTTTTACAGGTGCCCGCAGCTTTTATCATTCAAATGCCGAGGTTTGGAAAGCAATATAAACTATATCAACAAGTGTTGCCGAGTCCGCTTCTAGACGTCACAGATCTCATCGAAGGACGTGAGTACTGTATGAATTTTCTGGAGCTTTAACGTATAGACGTTAATTGGATTATATAATGCGCGATATCCAAACAAAACCACAGCTTATTTTTGTACTCAGTCAGCAATGTCTTATATTAATTAATCTATTACATATAAATATAATTGGAGTGTCTGTTTGTTATATTTTAATAACCATGTTTTACTACATGTTTATGAATTACGTACGAAACACACACCAAAAGGTCATTATTTTAATTTTTTGTTTGTCTGTCTGTTTGCTCCGGGTAATATCTGAAACGGCTGGACAGATTTGGACGGTAGCTGATGTTATAAGGAAAATATTAGGCTACTATTATTTTTGAAAAAACCGTTTTAATTAGAAATTAATCTTGTATAAAACGCGCGCCAGTGGGCAGGCTCAGCCGAGTCTAGACTCTAGTGGTCAGAGTGTTAAGTTTTTGATCACTGCCTGTACCTGAATAATTTTGGTAGTATCATTTTAGATTGTTATTCTAAAGACCAACTTGTAAAGTGTACAAAATGTTTTTATCTTAGCCATAACTATTAAGGGCCGGCAACGCATTCCATGAGCGGCGGGAACACTTTCCATCAGGTGAACCGCATGCTCGTTCCTGCAGGCATTCCTATGTTATAAAAAAAATATATAGCTCGCTATAGCCAAGCTGTGGGGGAAGGCATGTACCCGTGAGACAATAAATGCTGATGACGATTTTGTCCTCGTTTCTTTTGTGTAGTACCGCGCGCGTGTACGGTTTGCGGGTCTCTAGCGCGGTGGGAATGCGGCCAGTGCGGGGAGGCGGGGCCAGTGGGGGCGCCCTCGAGGCGGGGCGCTTTGCTCTGCCTGTCTGAGGCTGGCGCACGCTACAAGACCCCACCACCAGGTACTAGGGTTTGCTCTGGTGTAAACAAACGAACCTGCAAATTAGGTATTGTTTAATACGTAACGCTCGAGACCATTGCTTCTAACTTATAGGTAACTATCACCGCAGTGCCAGATATCATCCGGTGAAACAGGAGTGTTATGCTATTTTGTGTTACGGGATGGGCATTGTAGCTAGTAAAATTACTAGCTATAGGGTATAAGAGACCTAATATCTGTTGTCTTTGGTGCTCAGTGCGGCGTTGGCGGAGAAGAATAACGATCATCAGTTGTTGGTCTCCTTTAATGCCGCTCTGTCATGGTCACGCGTATCGCTTCCATCAGGTGAGGGTCTTGACCTTCCTGTACAGTTTAACAGAAAAATAAGATATTTACACAGCGCCATCGAGAGTTCGAGACCAATTTGAGCATAGTTCTTGCTTGTTCGGTGAGTACTAAACAACGGATAAACATGTATGTGTACTGTTTTGTAAATACATACATTTACACATAGGAACACCCAGACCAATACAAACAGACATGTTCATGCACACAAATGTTTGGATCGCATGGGGATTGAACTCGGGACCAAGGGTTTCGAGTAGCCTGTCGTCAATGCCATTGCACTTAACGCTTCTCGTCCCGGCTAGCACATATCACACTACCCATCACAGGGTACCAGGAATTTCTCTTCTACATACTGTGTAACTAAGTACTGAGGTCTGTAAAACCAACTACTGCACCAGGAGGTATGCTTGTTAATCAGTGTACTGTGGCGACCACGATCTACACTAGGTATTAGGGTTTCTCTATAGCAATGACACATAGTTTAAGCGACCTGCGTCCCAGCTACCAGTACCAGGCGCGCAAGAGACCATGATCCGTAAATTTTACGTTTAGTATATTATAATTTTAAATAATATTATTTTACATTATCCTACCCGGAGAGTACAAATAATTGGTTGATTAGTGTATAAAAGCGCACTCTTAAAATTTTTTTAATACGGTTAATACTTTATATATTTTGTATTTATTACAAACAATTCAACAACAGAAGCTCTTGTGCTGGCTGTATGAATGCCTAGACACTGCAGAGTATTTAAAATGCCTAAAATGGTCAGAGATATGATCTGGAGTGTGCTAATATATCACAGTTCTCAGTTTCGTAACAAAACGACTAAAGATCAGAAACAAAAATGACTTCCATGAGTGTAAGAGTAAAAACCCAAAGTGGGAAATATCAATACTCCTGTAAGAGACATCAAAAATGATGTAACCCATCTTGTCGACATAGCTGTGATGGAACGGCTATGTAACTATACGAATGAAACCACGCTCGCCTCCAAAATCACTCCATGTTCATCAAAACTATCAATCTTCAGGAATCTGATAACCTATCTCTCAAACGATGATCAAAGAAGCAATTCAAAGATGATCCCATGATGTTCACCAAATCCTGCAAAATGAACTCTCCCAATCAAAAGCGGTTGCAGATCTAAGTAACACAGTATCTTTTCTAATGTAAAAATATGATATGCAAATAAAAGGTTCTGTTGTCCGCGATCTCGGGGTTTTGTTTGATTCTACCATGTCATTTAAAAACCATTACGATCACATCTGCACCAAGGCTAACAAATGCTGCATTATTTACTCAATCTAAACCGTTTCGAACCGAATTCTATTATACTCCTTTATGTGGTCTTTGGTGAGGAGCATTTTAGAATACTTGCCAGTGTTTGGTCACCTATTTATGGTATTCACATAGATAGATTGATCAATCCAACGTCGCTTTTTGAAGTTCTCTTCTAGATGGCTAAGCGAAAATTTGCTGAATATAATACCGCCTTAAGAAATTCTCACTGACGAGTCTCCAGAAAAGAAGACAAAATACCGATTTAACAATTTATATAAAATCGTTCTGGACACTTTGCGAAGAACTTGTAAACCAAAATATCAAGGTACCTATTCGCTCAGTACGTATCTCTCAATTATTAGTGTGCCAGAACCAACAACATTGGGCCAAAAATTCCCCTTACAAGGATGATGCATTGCGATAATGACCATTCTCTCACACTGACATCTTTAACTGCTCATTATGTTCATTTAAAAATCTATTGTGCTAAGTGTAATTCATGTCAATAATTTCTCGCTGTTCCGTTCATCTTTGCATGTTTGCTATTATTTGTTAAAAATGCTGTGTACATCTGTAATTGGATATAAATTTAAAAATTATTGTCTTATGCTGTATTACGGATGATTTAGTTTATTATCTGTGATGTACCTTATGAAATAAATAAAAAAATAAAGGATCACATCGTATTTCCTTATTAAAACTTTTCCAGTTATTAACTTCCTGCGTATAGTCAGCGATCTTCGCGCTGCAACACTGTTATGTTGAGATCGAGGTAACCAAGACCATACACAAGTCTCCCACTCCCTCAGGTTAAATTATTTGTGTCTGATGAAGTGATGACATCAATACCAGCTAGTCTTATTTATCAAACTATTTCGCCTACAATGAATTCTTACTATTTATCTACAGGCAACACCTTTGACAATTTGCGAAGAGTTCGCGAACATACTGGAAACGTGTCCTGTGCCACGGGTTTACATGGAGCTGTTCGCCGTGCTCTGCATCGAGACCAGCCACTACGTGGCGTTCGTCAAAGCGGGAGTGGGACACGATGCACCTTGGTGCTTCTTCGATTCAATGGCGGATAGAAAAGGTAAGTTGTCGACCTATTTGGTGTTGCGGTTGAGACGTCGACTGCAACACCAAAGGTTCCGGGTTCAATCCCCGGGCAATACAAACATTTGTGTGCATGAACATGTCTATTTGTAATGGTCTGGGTATGTATATGTATATATTTACATAAAAATGTATACAAGTATGTTTATCCGTTGTTTAGTACCCATAATACAGGCTTCACGCTTAACATGGGGCTATATGGCGCTGTGTGAATGTTAGTGGATATTTATTTTATTTGTTATTGTTCAAATCTTAAATATGTAGACAACCATGAATAATATGTATATTGCGCGACAAGTTGACATGGCAATCGGGGTATATGGTGAGGAGCGGGAGCCTCACACACCTCACGTCATCCGCGCGCTCCTTTGTATTAGTTCTGCACGAGGTATCGACCGCATTTATCGATTGCAGTCTCGCTCACGTTGATAAAAAAGTACTTTGGTAGCTTCCTCGTCACTTGTTATTTTTTTTACCAGCTTATTCATAATCTACATGAAAATTAATTCATGTCACTTGTTTAGCAATCAACAGAATTAATTTTATTGTAGTCATAAGTGCTTTTACCACAATAGCCTAATAAAGCCTAAAAAAAAAGAATAATTTTTATACTACTTACAATAAATTAATTTAATTAATGTTACTTTTACTTTGTTGCATGGAAAAAATGTCGACAGTAATTATCAACCTAGTAAGTTATTACTAACTAGAACATAACTAAAAAAATGCCATGCTAATGCCAACTTCGCGTACAGTACCTACTTATTCATTAATAGGTTTTGTTAGTGTTACTATTGTTGTAAATTTTAAATCCATTCATTCCAAGTACAATGCTCTTTAAACTGCCGTGTGAATTTGAAGGCTCAAATATTGATGGATACCGTTATTATAAATAGTACTTTATATTGCAGGGGAGCGTAACGGGTACAACATACCAGAAATCGTGAGCATCGAGGAGATGGGCGCGTGGCTAAGCGAAGAAGGAGGGCGAACCGCTGCCAACGCGTCGCCCCACGCCGCGCGCCTGCTCGCCGACGCCTACATGTGCTTCTATCGAAGTCCGGATGTCGCTATGTATCGTTAATAAAATCGCACACACACATTATATCCACACAAATTATATACTTAAGCAGAGTTATACACCCATAACAGACAAACACCCACAGCACAGACTTATACATCCACAGCACACACTTATACATCCACAGCACACACTTATACATCCACAGCACACATTTATACATCCACAACTCACACATATACACTCACAAGACACACACCCACAACATATACTTATACACCCACAAAATACTATTATACACCCAAAACATACACTTATAAACCCACAACACACTATACACTCGCCCACAATCTCGAATATATACAGATTAATTCACATAGTTATTCACCCACACACACACCGTTAAAACGCTAGTTTATCGTGTTATGTCTTATCAGGAAACCTAAAAAATCAGTGATATAAAATGTATTTATTAAAACAATATCCATGACAGTATTATTTAGCGGGATTATATAATGATATACATCAACTAATGCCAGTCTAATGTTCTAAAACGGATTTAGTTTTATAAGTAACCAATCACAATCTATAAATCAAACTCGAGATTTTTTGATTATTTTATTACATTATTTATCTTAGTTTTAAAGCAAATTCAGTTTATTTAGTAATGGTTCCTTATTTAACAACTTCCATATATAGCACCATAACTCATATTTCTCATAAACCTCTTTGATTGACTTTACAAATTTATTTAATTGTACATATTCACTTCACAAATAATACTAAATTTAAGAGTGCTGTAACAAATTATTAGGTGCACTTGGATTTCAAACTGACGTTATGACAAATAATACGTTCGTACCTATTATCAAGACAAGACAAATTTAAATCTATCTTCATGTGGCCTAATTATGAAATAGTATACTTATACCAATTTTATTTGGCTGCCTAACCATAGAAGGAACGAGACTATTATTTATTATAAACGTAATAAGGCAATTTTTATATGGAATAAAATTCATAGATTTTCGCATTCAATGGTTCCGAGTCTGGTGAAATTCAATATTTAAAGGTCCCCCTTTGTAGCCATAAACTGGTGGATTTAACCAACAATTAACAAAATAGATTACAGTGTTTACATTAAACAATAAAAATAACTTGCAAGAGAAGTTAAACTCAAATCAAGACTAGAAATACACCTAGGCCTTATGGTTTGATTGTAAAGGATTATCTTATGGCTAATGTTATTTATATAATGAAAAAGTATTTTTTTAAACTATGTTTTGTTTCCGTTTTAATAGTTGTAAATATATTAAAAATAGCGCAATGTTATGTACTTGTTAATAAATTATATTATTTAATGTCTTATGTATTGTTTTATTTCATATTTTAGTTCATATAGCGGTACCATTTCCTACCTCTTGAAACGCGGCGTTACATAAGTGATATTTGTTTCTTGGCACAAGTTGTCACTGGTAAGGTGGACAGCCCTGAGTTACTATCTAAAATTAATCTGAACACTAACCTCTTAAAATTTCGTTCACTTTCAATACTAAATGTAGCACACACTAATACTAACTACAAGCAAAATACATTTCTTGTTCGTAGTAGTCGTAGTTTTTCCGTTTTGCCTATTGATATTGACCTGTTTTTCACTAGCATTCCCTCGATAAAAAGACAAATGACAAAATCGTACTTTGAGGCTCTTGAACCTTGATGATATTAAATAATATTTGTTTTGGTTAAATACATATTTAATGTAAGGTTGTGGTTACCTCAATATGACTTTTGTAATTTGATTACTCATATGTGGAGATTTGTAATTATTATTGTACTCTTATCATATTGTTATACTTTACTATAGTGTCTTTTCAAACTGTAAGATATTAAAGAATTGTCTGCGACTTTAACAGCTGATTGTGGCATATAACTTATCATATATAGCAAATGTTTAAAATTATTTTTTTTATGTTATAGTGTGTACCGGACGGACAGGACGCTCACCTCATGGAAAGTGATACGCCCGACCATGACAGTGACATTGAAGGAAAAATTGATAGACAATATTCCCCGTCAATGCCACACTGCACCTGCCCCCTTTACCCGAGACAGCAGATGTTTGGTTAAATTCATTGGATTCACACAATTATGACTTAATTAACTGAATTTTATGATAAAATGTACTGTAGTGGAGTTGAGTTTATACACATGAGATTCATTGGTTTCTCATAATTCTTCATGAGTGTTTGCATTAGTTTCACATTCACACGTAGATTTTAATTGGGGTACTTTTGTCATTCCTTCAGACACAATGACTTCGTTTTTCATCTTTTTACTCCATTCCTGAAAGAATGACTGTTTTGTTAACTCCATTTCCATTTGTTTATGTTAATGGGACAAGGACAGTATTTTACTATACACAGTAGTATTTTGACCATTTAAGACCTATCTACTGATATACTTGTGATTTTAGGTCAATAGTATATTTACAATGCATCTGACTGATTAATGAGTGTTGCTCTTGAAGAGAATAGTTTGTAGGTAAAACCTACCTATCAGGCGATAGGCCCGAAAAATATAACTATGTGCTACTTCACTGTGTGATATATTAAAGTTTTGTATATTGGTTAGAAAGTACATGTTGACTTTGACAGCACCTTGTCTAAAATGTTTTCTTACCGTGAATAGAACAGCATGGTAACAAATTATATGTTGTGGAAGCAAATTGTCATTAGCAAAATTACGTGCGTTCTCAGCAATTTTTTTAGCTTCCTTATCATGACTACGGGCCCAAAGTACACGATCTTTCAAATCTGACAAATCTCTGGAAACAGGCACATAATGTTCCCATGGTTTAAGCTGAGAGTAAAAATGTTCATGAAAAGGAGAATCCTGTTTTAAGACCATTCCTCCTCCTGCTAATAGGTAAGGCAATCTATAGGCAGCCACTGTTCCATCAATATTGATTACATACTTGTACTGAAAAAAGAAATATATCAAATTAATAGCTATCAATAAATAACAAAGATTTTTATTATTAGATGTGCTCAAAAAGTATACCATAAAAAAATGTCATCTAAAGAGCAAGACAAGCTCCTGGTTTGGTTTTGTTTCAATTTGGGCATATCTAACTTTATGTAATGTTTATTTAATAGTCAAAACTAACATCAAAAAATTTAAAAAAGGAAATGTGTGGCTGTTTTGGTCCATATTGAGCTTCTTTGTCGCGAAAGAAGAAGAAATTTGTCAGCGATGCATTAAACAAATCGGGATTAGCCCTGGCAATATCAATAAGCTTGAGGCGTTCCTGACGAGAATCACGACCTCGCCAAATAGCTCGCGGCTCACGATCATTCCATTGTAGATCCACACTTCCCTGTACAGACAATATGTCCAGTGTTACTCTGAAAAAATAAAATGACATCAAACACTGGGTGCCTCATACTATGTACCTACAATTTTAAGTCATAATTTATCCTACTAAAAGTTATAATAATATTCATTTGGTATAACCATTTAGGCAAATATATTTATATTATATTATAGCCCGCACCCCAACCTACTAACTTACACTGGTGGCCTTATACTTTCCTCCTATTCATTATGCCTTTTGTACTTTATGCTTCATAAATTAGACATAATGCTGAATAAATTAGAGAAAAACGTTTAGCCATAAAGCTTACGCTAAAACCATGCTTTATGGTAAAAAATATGAGCCTAATTTGTTGATTTTGATGGAAAATTAAGTTGAAAAAGGGGTTTCCAAATGCAATGAGATATAGAAGATAACAGAGTAAATGTAAAGTCCAGAACTTAAAATTATAAATGTATGGGAAAAATCATGAGACTGGCCAGCGACGAAAAAAGATTTGGTCCCAAAAATGCTGTTTCTTAATTGTTTATTTTTTTTAAACATACATATACTGAAAGCAGCCTTTGATTGTGATCAAGTTTTTTTTCATCACTAGCCA
The DNA here is from genome assembly GCA_019425675.1 of Leucinodes orbonalis. Taxonomy (NCBI): domain Eukaryota; kingdom Metazoa; phylum Arthropoda; class Insecta; order Lepidoptera; family Crambidae; genus Leucinodes; species Leucinodes orbonalis. The sequence continues at coordinate 108,013 of PQWD01002959.1, forward strand.
TCACATGTTTTAGCCACTTGCAGCCTTATGAGAATCCAAGTTCAAGTTATAATAATTAAACCTTGCAAAATTGTTTATTCACTGACAATTGCAAAACTCTTCAGTAGATGTTTACTTGTATCAATTAATGATTTAGAAGAAAGAACACATACCTGATCAGCTAGAATTATATAATACTAGAGCAATTATATATGTAGTAGTCTGCATGGAAGACATTTTTTTTTCGGAATGACTTCTTTCTGTTGGCCGCAGGTGGCCTTCACAGCTTCACAATTGGCGAGTGCAGATGGCTCACAGCCCAAGGACATTTGTTATGATAGATAACTATTTAATAAAACACTAGTGTTCATCTTACCTTCCCATATTTTCTAAAGTAGATTCAGTTAAATCATATGTAGGCATTAATATATCAACAGTCTCATCACTGCCACACCATGAAAATACAGGTACAGGATCAGCAGTTTTGGGGACAAGTGGCCAATCACCTAGATTTATAACTAACTCCATATCTGGTAATACTACTTTTCTAGTGAGAGACAGCAAAATGTTGTCCGAGAACATGTTAAATCCTACATGCTTCCCATAACAATTCCTGTACACTTTGTTATCTTTAATTGCATAATGGCAGAAGCTGGTGCTTTCTGGTTTATTGTATCTATTGATTATTTTATGGACTTGGGATGGCATGTTTACATTTTTAAATATTTTAAGGTCATTGTCAATTCGGTCATAACCTGCAGGACAACCATACTTGTCCAACCAGGATTTGTAATCTTTTTCTGGGCATTCACAGCTATCTGGTTGAATAGGACCTGTAAACAATCATTTTTAAAGATATATTTAGTTACTATATTGCATATTAATGCTATAAAGTGATCATTATTTAATAATGTAATAAATAATGTAATATGGTGGGTACCATACAAAGTATTTAAAATAAAATACCTGGAAATTGTATGGGTGAACCAGGTATATGTTTACTTTTGAAATATATACTGATGGAAAAGTCATAGCAAGTTTCATAGACCCTATATCTTATAATAAAGGTCCCATCTTTTCGGTCAAGTTTATTCACCCATACACGACAATGCCTATTGTTGTTGAAATGGCCCTCTATCTCTACAGCCAAGTTATTTATTAGTCCAGGAGTGTACCTTAAAAATTGATTATAAATAACACAAAAAATATCTTATTTATTGAACTTACTATAATAAAAAAAGGAAAATACACCCAAGAAATCTCTCCAGGTCTCCAATCTAATGTCTCACTTTCATAGGGCATAAACATTACCAACCTTATAGATAAGTTATGGAGATATTGGGGCCTAAGTCGAATACGTTAACAAATGTAGCCAGGGCCAATAGCCATTGAAATCAGAGCCCCTCGAACCACGGAGACACGGTATAATAAAAAAGGTCACCCATCGGATCCGATCTTCAAAAGTACGCGCCATCAGGACCTTAGAGTATTACTTTAAATAGCAAACTCTTGATTTTTCCCAAACTAATGTTCAGGTAATGTTTAATACCTTTTATAATAGTAGATACTTACCTTCCGTAATAAGTAGTAAAATTAACAAAAAAGTATCTAGCCGGCATTATTATTTTATGAGGTTCCAGTCCTGGACCCCACAGTTTTATGCTATCATTTTTTTTTACAAACATTTACATGTATAGTTATTAGTAATATTGAAAGTAATAAATTAAATTGCATATTTTACTATTTTTCTGTAAACGGGGTTATAGACAAAACAAAAACAAACAGACTTCATTTTTGTTTGACATATTTTTATATATTATTCATTCCATTTGGAACAGGCTAAAGTCAAAATATACTGCCTTGTTATTAGTAAATATTATTTTGTTTGATTGATGAAGAAATGATTGATACATATAATGATGATGAATGATGAGCAGGAAGTGAAGTGGAATGCAACTATTAAATACCTAGGATGCCACATTGACCACTCACTACGTATGAACCCACAGGTTAACTACTTTATCATCGAGGTGAAATGCACGCGAGATATTCTCCGGCCACCGTTGGCGTCCCGGCTACCACTTATAACAAAAGTGGCAATCTATAAAATATATATTCGACCTTGGCTTACTTACGCTGTTCCGGCATGGATGGCGCTGTGCTCCAAATCGTCAAAACTCCGATTACAAGCTCAACAAAACATCACCCTCCGTGTTATCACACATCATCAATGCAAGAGTTTGTGGAACAACTGTCGCGCAGAATGTAGGACAGAGCCAACAACGGCAAACATTCTCATCTTCACAACATTGCCCCCCAACTTGGCCCCAACAAACTCGACCTCCGGATACCATAGGGCGCACCCTTCCACGTGAACTTATTATGAACCCAGAAGACCGACTACGTTTGTCAAACGAAATATTATCTGTCACCCATAATGCCCCAACTCCCAGATTTCGCATTATTCATGCTCGTAGGACGGCGTAACTCGGTTAGCATACGCTACCTCACGCCCGCAGGTAACTCACTGGGCCTCCCCCATGGGTCTTACCCGGTGGGTTAGACCGCGCTACGGATGGCCCAGTATTCCATACAGCCAAATCACGAAATCAACAACGAGCCGAAAAGTTATCAACTCGATGTATCCTCTAAAGAGAAGAAAAACAAAAAAATCATGAATCATGTTTCTTCTATACGGCCTAAACATTAAGAGGTTATTTTTGAGCAATTTTATATTCAATGACAATGAATGATGAGTTGATGACTGAATACTGATGCATGACCGACGAAATCCTTCCCTTTCCCATATATATCAGTAAAGATTTGGGACTTGGTGAAACCTTACGCGAACGTCTTAGGAAAACTGGTTGTTATTTACAAAAAAATGTGTTTAATCGAATCCACCATTATGTGTAATAAGGGGTGGTGGATTACTAACGATTAAGTGTTCGTGACTATGTGCGTGCGTATGTGTTAGCAAATGAAACAAAACAGTCACTTTGAGTTCTTTCAAGAATTCCGCGTAAGGTTTCATTAAAGTCCCATATCTTTACTGTAACTAATGGGAAGGGAGGGAATACATATACCATTCATCATCATGTTCATCAATGAAACAAAAAAAACTAAGGCCGAGAAAAGTTTGGTCAAAAGCTCAAAAGGAACGTAGGTATTCGTAAAAAAAACAAATGTCAAATGTCATTCAGTTTCTGAGAAATAATGTCATTTTCAGCAATTTTAACTTTCAACATAACCTGTTAAAACAATAAAAATATTGTATTCGAAGGCTACAATTTGTAGCAAATAAGCTGTGTGAATATTTTAATTAAATACATATAAAAATGGCTAAGTTTAATTTAAATAGTATATGTTATCAAATGAGTAAATTAAGGTAAGATTTTGTTATTAAAAAGTTGTGCCAATACCTTAAATTTTCCCATAATTTAGTTTACCGATTAAATATCAATTTCAGAATAAATCAGGTCTTAAACCGGTCTCATTCTGGTACTCCACGATTCCGACCTCCATACTGGTATACAAAAAAGAAGCACCGGTAAGAATGTATTTTTAAACATTATAAGCCGCCGACTACATAATTAATTTTCATATTTTGATATAAACTACTGCTATCTATCATTGATTAAATTGACCAGTATATTTACTGTATGCTGGCCAATTAATTAGTGCATTTATGAATAATTCCATCAAAATAAATGATCTCCATGTATAGTAATTTTTTTCAGACTTATGAAGATTATTTAACACAAGAAAATAAGCAGTTTTTAGATGAAGTAATGAAAGATAAGTTGGAATTACAAACTGAGTTGGAATCACCACTTGCAAATAATGCGCCACCACCACTAGAAAATGCACTGTGGACACCAAATACAAGAAGAACTGGCGTAATAGCACGTAAAATAGGAAACTATCCTATATGGTCCAAAGATGGAAAGAAAATGCTGACAACTTTATTGCAGGTAAGTTATTTAAAAACTTACAAACAATCAATTTACCCTGCTTCGTCCACTGCTGAATATAGGCCTTCCCTAAGCAGCCTACATCCAACTTCCACCAGCCACCATACTCAAATTTTCAGTTCAGTGCAGATTTTAAAAATATTTTAATAAATTATCCTACATTTATACTTGCTTTTACATTTTTTTATTTATTGCACATGTATCAGTGTGTTAGACTTTTACAAAGTCTTAAGGTATTTTATGCATGTGTGATGGTCTGATACATTACCCTGGTATGGTGTAGCAAATAATTAAAGTTAATTAGTAAATAATTAGCTGCTACTAACTGTTTTCTCTATCAATTTGTTATTCCCATGGTAGTATGTGGATATGTTTATATATTTAGGTATATATAGCCTATATGTATTATGCTGTTTAAGCTATATTATTGCTAGCTGGCTTAATTTGGAGACTGAATATATTAAAAAAATATTTTATAAAATACTGTTAAAAGATTAAGGTGATAAATAAATAAATATATATATTTTTTTTGATTTCAGGTTGTTGATAACCATGTAATCAAATACACTCCACCAGAAGAGTTTAAACCTATGAAAACAACCAAATTAATATGGAAAGAAAATAAAAAATTAGGATGCTTATTAGTAGGCTCAGAGACCATTGACCCCAGTAGAGTTACAAAAGATTATTGTGGTATATTTGATGCTGTAGCATGTTGCCTAAAAGGTTGCTATGTATTATGGTCTCACCAAATGCTGCTTTACCAACTGGTACACCTTATATGCTACGCACTTCAGAGTAGGAGATTATTTAGATGTTCGTGCTAAAACGTGAGTACATGATGTATCTTTATATAAAATTTCAAAAGGTAATTTATTTTGTTTACTAATTCTAGTGTTGGAATCTTTCAATGATTTGTGCAAAGATTTATTAGTAGAGTATCAGGGAGAATGCAAGCTGATTAATGGTTATTAATAAAAAAACACTTTACCTTTAGTCATGTTACAGAACAACTATCATTACAAGGTTTGGCGCATGACCGACAGGATTTTGTGGGGGGTTGAGGATCTTGTGCTTCTTTTCCCTGGTAGATGCAAAGTCTTAAGTTTCACAGTAGTTGAGATATTACTTTTTATTATTTTCTTTATATACCCAAATTCATGTCTTTAAATCATCATAACTTTTTATTTGTTGTTGCAATACCGCATGATGGCATAATTATCCTTCTATTCTGTAATATAATCATTACTACTCTAAATAAATATTTACTTGATATGATTTATATCGGAAAAAAATTAAGACCTTTCAAATTCTAAAATCTGTGTAAATTTTATAACGAGTAGGTAAAGTTAGAAAATAGTAGCATTAGAACCCCTTGCCACACGAAAATAACCCTGTTGATCCATTTTAAAAACATCCTGAATAGCTATAGGGGACTATTGGCAAATACAGTTTGGTGCAGTGGTCGAACTGCTCTGTCCATGACCATGGGTTTTTAGTAGGTGCAGTTGGTAACTTTAAAGAAATAGTGGACCACAGCACCTTTTTTTAAAGTTCTGTTGTCCAAAGAATTGTTAGGAAGGAATCTGTAAAATATGAAAATTTCTGGGTTGTTGGTAATGTAGTATTCACATATCAGAGTCAAATGACATTTACACCACTGTTTGAAACTTCAAACAAATAAAGCAAATCCAATCCAAAAAAAAAAAGTAGTCGTCCACGCGGGCCAATCTGCACTGGGCCCGCGTGGACGACTACGGTCTACACACACTTTATGGGTAGGCTCGTGCCCTCGATGGGCGTTTAATGAGGTGATGATAAGGTTGTCTGTGGTTACCTCAACTCATCTAAACCTATATTTGTTTCTGTAAAGCTAAGATTTATTTGAGATCATTGGTGCATTATAGTTAGCAGTAACCATTTAGGTACTATTAACTGGACTGCCTACTTGAATATCTACTAATTTCTTCTGTAAAAATATTATTCTACAGTTACAGCGTTTGTCACGCGTCCTTTGTATTCTTCATATTAACATTTTATTGCTCCAGTTAATGTGTCGAAATATTAAAATTGTGAAAAATATGTCCTACATTTTATTCCAAAAGTTATGCCTCAGTCACACTTCATATTTGTATAACTCCTCTTTTAGGATGGACCGAGGATTTCAAGGTGTGATTAAGCGCTGGGGTTTCAAAGGCATGCCCGCATCCCATGTGTTACTAAAACTCACAGACGACCAGGTAATATTGGTGCTGGTGGTGAAAAAGCTAGAGTTTGGCCAGGCACAAAAATGCCTGGTCACATGGGCAACAGGTTAGTTTAATTATTTCTCATTTATTTTGAGTATTCCTTCCTTACGTCAATGATTCCGAAATGCTTAAAGCTTGAGCAAAGTGACCTACCCGTACAAAAAATACGCAAGTGAGTCAAGGAACTGTCCTTTTATCATGAACTAATCCCGCTGTCACTGCACTGCGAGTTTACTTCGCAAGTTAAAAGTTACTAAACAGAATATGGTGCAAAAGCTATATCCAGAGATATTTCTAAAAGAACTCGGTTACCGGCCTCAATCACCGGCCGGATTAACAAGTTGTAGTGTGCAGTGGATTGTTCACGTATGTTGCAGAACCGATGGCCGTTGTCGCAGACGAGTTCTGGAGTAGAGATCTCGTTTTGGCAAGCGTAGCTTAGGATTCCCGAAGAACCAACGACTTGCGAAAGGTCGCAGGTGGAGATGGATGGAGAAAAGCGGTGCCAAAGCCGTACTGTACAGAAAGCAGTGTTGCCAAACTATCGATAGTTATCCTTGAAATACTATTGCTTTTGTCCACATATTGATGAGCTATGAAGCGGCACCACTAACAGGATGGCTTGTACTCTGCAATAGGACGACCTAGGATGGTTGATTGATTTATAGATGACTGAATAAAAACCCCCCCTCCTCCCTCAATATATGTCTTAGATGGCGCGGCCGATTCTAATTTATCTTTTTTTGCAGATGGAGGACATTACGTGGGGTTAAAATTCTTCGTATTAATACAAAACATAATGTCATTTGGACGTTGGGTGTGGGTATACCAGGCGAAACTGGCGCTATGTGTTATCTTTTCGACACAGTGCTGCCATTACGAAGATTAAAATCTAGTCCACCATTTCCTACAAATTTTGCAATTGAAAAATCGCCAGAGATATTTTGACGACTCTATACATCCTTTCGACGCCACTCAGTAACCTATGAAGAATCTTAGAATATATAGAATATATAATATAAAAATTTGTAATAATATAGTCCTTTAAATTAATATTTGTTTAAATTTTACGACCTACCTATTGCCTATACACCTATTGCTACCGTAATAGGCATATGCCGTGTATTATGGCAGTTTCAGGAGGGCGCTAAATCCGTAAGAGGTACTGTAAAATCTTATCATTATGTCTACTCCAAAATTTGGAGGGATCGGCCGCGGGAACATGGAGCCTTCGATCAGATCATTGACATATTAGGCTTAAATTAGGCCATAATATATATATATATGTATATATTATATTTTAATGTATGGGAAACACCAAAACATTTTTTTTAAAATTTCTTGTGAAAATCACATATTATCCATAGTGGTTCAAAGAATACATAATATACTTATAAAGTTTTAAGTTTAGTGCAAGTAGTTTCAGAGAAAAAATTGTACAAATGGACAGATAGAGGCAGACATGACAAATCCATTGATGGTTCCATTTGGCTATGGAACCCTAAAAAGGCATTTGAGAATAAGCTATTTCGTGAATGCATCCCAGTGTCTGCTAAACCTTATTATTCTATATTAAGCCTTGAATTCAAGTTCGCCATGCCACGATACTAGACAATAGAAA
>PQWD01002960.1:0-32016 GCA_019425675.1 Leucinodes orbonalis
CATAATCACGTCGCTAGCTACATGTCATAGTGACATTGTAGTTGCTCGTGCTTTTGATTAAGTACCCTTATAATGATGCCTTAAGGTAAAAATTTTAATAAAGTAAGATGTGTCAAGCGGCTCGGACATTTTTTGGTTGATATTTCTTCGTAATTGTGTACCTAGTAAGTTTATCTAAGTAGTACCTAGTTTATCTAAGTTTTCATTTTGCCAATTTTAAGCATCTAGCAGCAAACGACTTTATATGAACAAAAGAACACTCCTAACACCAATGTGTACTGAGTTTAGGGGACCCAAGCTTAAATTGATTTATTTCTCTAACCCTTTATACGAATTATTTTATTGCCAGCTTTATAAAAACTCTCCGAAACTCATTAGCATTACACCGAGTAAACATGAGAATAACTGCATTTAGACAAAATGTTTTCAGAATATCATTGCATTTAGACTAGGTATTACTGCTATGGATCAAGTTTTACAAATAGTAACATTAAAATTGACGACCCATTTGGTGCAATGGACTTCGACTACTACAGCAGTGCAGGGCAGTCCAAACATATTTTGTGTGCATGAACATGTCTGTTTGCATTAGTCTGGGTGTTTTCTATGTAATATGTTTGTATTTACAAAAAAAGTTATAGTTATATATTGTACCCGTAATACAAGCTTCACGATTAACTTGGGGCTAGATAACGTAGTGTGACAGTCAGTGGATATTAATTTATTTGTTATTAAAATGCCAAACGAATCAAATATGACGAAACAATAATTATTATAACGACCCAAACTAATTTATAGTTATTATTCATGGTTATCTGATTTGTTGGCCGTTTCTATTTGCAGTATAATGTAAGAACAGCTTACCAGTGGAGTGGAGGCAGGCCTTGCGGCCGACTCGGGTCCCATACATATTCAATTATTCACAAGATTTTACTTAGAAGTAATTTACATATAGGCACCTACGAGATTGGGCCCTCGGGGGAACTTTGGGGCGACCCCGAACTGGGGATTATAACACTTTCAATTGATTTTATGACTAGCTTAAGTGATATTATGATATGAAATAAGTCTTAAGTTCCTAAGTTTACTAGGTGAGATCGATATTGAGTCGCTAAATAGGTACCCGGCATTGCCTAATATCGTCCCGTGAAATAGGAGTGTTTTGCACTTCTGTGTTCCGAGATTAGGGTACTGTAGCTAGAACATTACCGGGTATAAGAGACCTAACATCTGTCGTCTCGGCCTCTCGAGTGACGGGCGCAGGCCAGTGTTGACGGAAAAAAATGATTATCTACTGTTATTGATTTATTAAAAGACAAAGCTAAATCTAGAGCGTCGGTGGCTCAATGGTGTGGACTGTTGCTGGCTGAGGTTCAAATCCGCCACGTACCAATGTGTTTTCGATTTTTCGAAATTATATGTACGTTATCTGACATTCTTACGGTGAAGGAAAACACAAACATCGTGAGGAAACCTGCGCACGCCTGTGAAGAGATTCAGAGGTTGTGCGTGAAATCGGCCAAACTGACTGTGGACGACTAAGGCCTAATTACCCTATAAAGGTAGGCTCTTGCCTCGGCGGGGACGTTTAATGAGCTGATGATGATGATTATCAAAACTCAAAATATAGACAAAGTATCTAGACGCATTCATATAAAAACAACGCCATAGTGAGTACAAATTTTTCTTTGATTCTGACATCGTCACAAGGTGGGATAGAATTTCACGTAATCGAAGTATTTTACGATACCTATAAGTTGTCGATTTGTCGTAATGACGCATAGGATGTGTTGAAAATTGAAATAGTCGTAGAGCGTCTCTAGGGTTGTCACAAAAGAAACTGTAACTTTTGCTTTGTAGTTTTTTGGAAAATGTAAGAGCAATTTACAAACCCGTTTATTTATACTTAAATAACATTCACAATATTGTGTTCTTAAAAAGTCACTGACTTTTAAATACATATATAAAAATAAATATCCACTGACATTCACTCAGCGTCATCTAGTCCCAAACTAAGCATTTAGCCTGTAATATGGATACCAAACAAGGGTTAAACATACTTATATATTTTTTAATGTCTACATATTACACAATACACACAGACCAATCTAAACAGACGTGTTCATACACACAAATATACTGTCCGGAGATTGAACCCAGAACCCTTGGTGTAGTAGCCGACACATCTCAACCATAACAAAATATATAAATGGTTTGTTTAATAATTTACATATACCTTGGTTTCAGTAGAACTCAACCGTGGCAACCTTATATCGCCGGGCATATTTCACGCAGCGGCTTCCCGTAGCGTCGTGATGGTCGCCGCCTAATGCCTGCTATTGTCATCGCAAACCCATTGTACGCACCATTGTGGATCTGCCTTGCTTGACATACGTATGTGCAATAAATTCCCTTCGGACTGATTGGAAAAATAATGGCATCTTAAGAAGTGTGTGACATAAATATGATTTCAGGAAAGAATTCTATTTGTATCTATTCCGCGTTAAGAGGTGACAAGTGTAGTCGTATGTTAGTCATACTTTCAGATATAAAGTTCACTGCTAATAGCTATCTGTTTGGCTGATTTTCTGGATCCATTTTTCTTTCGTAACTTGATAGGATGAGCCGGCGAGCTTTGTTTAAGTCATGATAGGTGAGGATTCAAAACTTTGCTACATCCCCAAAATTGTTCGTAGTAATTACTAATAATAAGACTTTCTGTTTGCTACAGTGGTGTACGAGTACACCAAATATTAATTTCATTTGTAAATGCATCAAACTCCCATCTATAAAGATTTGAAACTCCAGAAGGCACAGATATACTGAATACGTAGCTGAAATCTTTATTTTGTTACCACCATATCTTACTTTAATGATACGTCAGCATTTTTGTACTAGAAAAGGAGAAGTAATAACAATAGTATTTTAAGAGAAAGCGGTAAGCCCTCAGTTTTGTTTCTAACAAAAACATACACATCCGGGGATGAACCGAGAAGTCACTTAGTGTAAATGTTATGTAGTTTTCCAAACACAAATAAAACCGCCTGTCTACTACACACGTTTTTGTAATAATGGTCATAACTACTCAATACCGTACCACCGTGTTTAATTGTGTGTCTTTGTTTTATTTATAGGTTTTTTTATAACTTTTTTAACGGACTTTTCTTTCCTCTGATCTATGGCATAACCTACCCAGTGGCCAGTGGTTAAGCGAGGTCTAACTTAGACACGACCGAAATGTCAGAGCGAGGCTCCCTTACAGTGTTTTTTTCTAATAAGTAACTATATATCCAGTTATGTTTTTGGAACTACAAATTCAACCTTTTGGGCTCATATTAGATGTTATACATTAATAGTGACAAACTAAAAATTGCAACCTCTGCTCCGCCGTTTAGCGTAATCGCTGCCTTGGACTTGAACAGTGGGGCACCGGAAACCGGGGATATATGCAAAAAGCAGTGCATATCCTATGCGCCCACATTTAAAGATTCCCACTTATTTACCCATTACGATCTGCTGTCATCAACAGCACAAATTTTACAAAAATAAATTATTTCTTGTTTTTGCGGTTAGTGTCACTCACTTTGCATACCCTCATTACTTAGAAGCACGCCAGTGCTTCTAAGTGAAATAGTGCGAAGCTCCTCTGGGTGTGAGACCGCGGGTGGTGATCCACGTAGCTCCCGTCTTGCTAGACCTATCCTTAACTCAACGAGATGGATCCATGATCTGGTTAAATTGGATGGGTATCGGAACGGAAGACATAATGGAACACCATTGTTCAGCAGTTGATTAATAAGACTGCAAAAAATATTAAGATAAACTTATTCTTTTACACTATTATCAGGTCTACGTCTCGAAGATTTGCACTTGATTTTTATCCCTGAGGGTCTAGGAACGTAACCTGCATTGCTAGTCTAGTAAGTTGGCAGGTCAACGAGCTGCTGAGGTTAGATTCGTTCCTAATATTTATACATTGGAAATTCTTACATTTACAACTTTTATTTTTGTAACAAAAATATAACCGTCGATATCTATATTTTTATTAGTTTTTAGTTTTGGTGTTCAGTGTGAAGTATTACTAAAATTTATCAAAGACTAGAGAGATTTTTTATCGTAGAGTAGAATTTATTTTATTAAATTAAATTTACCTTTTTAGCTTTACCAGAGGAAAGGGTATAATAACTACAAAGTAATCTTAATAAAGTAAATCTACAGCGGTAGATGAACGTAATAAGCAGGATATTTGTGATAATAAGTAACTTGAAATACCTAATTATATGAAATATTATCGTAAAGCAAATCGTTGAACCTTTTATGATTACCTACTATGTTACCGTGAATTATTAAGTTCAACCGAATAAAAAAAAATTGCCAGAAAACTAATTATCTTTGTTCATTTTCACACCGACGCATTTAGGGAGGAGAAACGCGCGTCTCTGGTTCTTGATTTGTTTGTAAATCAGTTCTACCCTAAGGGTACTAAGGGGAACTGATAGTACTGTCTACACGGCCAGTAATAGGCCTTATTTATGTTTGTCATCTTCATCGATGTTCGCCGGTAAACTTAACGTCTTTTTTATGTTCGCCGAAAAACTTATCGTTTTTGTTCGTGTTCACCGAAATACTTACCGTCAATCTCCATGTTCGCCGTAATACTTACCGTCTTGTTTATGTTCGCCAAAACACTTACCGTCTTTGTTCATGTTCGCTTGAAAACATTTGGCGAGACGGCACGCACGACACTGGTTCCTGTGCGTCTTGTCTACAGGGCAGCGACCTTTCATCTCACCGCCTGCCTTACACGTGTACACCCGATTCCGATGTATGGACCTCTTGAAGAAGCCCGAACAACCTGTAGACAACGTACGAATAACTACTAAAAAGGATTAAATCGCCAAAAATCGTTATTCATCCATGTAGAAGTAATCGGAAGAAATAGTAATCTGTAAGATTGTGGTGCCCACGGGGCATTATATGTGTGATATAATACACAGTCTCATTATTCTTTATTTTAACGAGTTTAATATCACAAGCTTAAGAACAAAAGTATAGGTACTTACATAAAAAAGGTTCAAATGTTTTAATCAGGAGGTCTAACAGAGCTTGGTTGACTGTATCAACTTGTTCGTTGAATTTGTTGTCCCCTTCTTTTAAGTGCAAAGCACTTGTGCCAGAAAAGGGCACTCTTCAACACACAATTTGGCTAAGGTAAATTTATAATGTCCATTTACTAAAATGGATAGGTTTTACCTGATAGAGACCGCTGAATAAAGTCGGATGCCATAACAGTTATGTTGTAATTACGAGTATGAGCGTGTTTCGGGTCTAAGGGTGAGATTGGATAGGTCATCTGTGTTTGCAGAGTCATGTCTTCTCTGGTTTTCTTTTGTTTTTAGGGTATTCTATGTATGTATATATATATGTGTATGTATCTTTTATTGTATTTAAGTAAATTCTGTTACAATTTGTGGTTGTACAATGCTGTGCTTTCATATGTTTGTTATACTCGTACTTACCATCACAACTATATATGCCATAATGCTTGCCGGAGCTTCTGTCACCGCACACATTGCACGGGATGTCTAATAGCCGATCGCCTGCAACAAACAACAATACTTAATGCCTCTATACAGATCCTTGAAAATGTACTAGGTTATCTAGCCCTCCACACGCGCCCTAAGCCTAGATTCTAGACTTACTCGGGAACACCCTCAGGCTCGTTGTGTCAATACCTTAGTTTGAGGACTATTTGCGTTCGCTTATTGTCAGTTGAAGCTGTAAAAACTATCTTTGGCTATCATTAGTGAAAAAAATATCTCTTAAATTTACTTAATCATCACGTTTCAAACGCACAATTTCGTCACACTTCTTAAGCCGACATAGATCTCCTCTGTTTCAGACTTTCCTGGTTTTACCTCTATTAAACCTTTACTTTTTTGTCATCTAAAGCTTTTTTGTTCTAAAGCTAAGCCATGCGGAGGCCCTAAAACCTTTATAGTCAAGGTTAATGTATGTGTGGTGGATCTTAACCTTATTTCAGATCACTGCTGATCTTAGTGCTTACTCGACGGTAGTAAAACGTTTTATGATTATCTTAGGTTAAATAGTAGTATCTACCTCATTCAATTCAATAAGAGAGTGCCGCTCCTTTTTTTCGTTTTTAAATTTTGCCGCAAAGCTGATACATTACACATCATCATCATCATCAGCTCATTAAACGTCCCCACCGAGGGGCACGAGCCCAGTGCCGGATTAAGACTACTCGGGGCCCTAAGCAATCCACACTTGTGGGGCCCCCTGTCAGTATGTCAACAGGAATTAGTAGCATAGCGCAGTAGTTGACAACATAGGTAATGATTTTTCACTTTGTGAGTGTTAGTTTTGTCAGTTAGGACAAAACTTCCGTGCTTCGGAGGGCACGTTTAGCCGTCGGTCCCGGCCGCCTTCGAATTGTCGTTAATCAAAAACCGCGTCAAAGGCCGTGAAGCGGTTTCAAAACTCTGAAACAGGGACTTGTGTGTGGTCAGTCCACTCGCTAAGAAAAAGAACAAGAATTTGTCTTTAAAAAAACCTACACGATTAAAAAAAAACAAGAGTAACATACTCGAATCCGCGCACTGCGAAAAAAACGCAAGTCGATTTTGCATGAAATTATTTTTCACCGAACATAATCGCAGTGCGCGCATAGGTTACTATTGAAAAATATTAGTATTTTTGTAAAATAAGATGAAAATATGTATATTAAACGTACCTTGGAAGTGGAGTAGGTGCCACAAAAACAAAAACTAAAGTACCTATATTTAATTATTTACAAAAAAAATGCGCCTTGCGGCTTTTTCGGGCATTCACTGATGATGATTTCCCAGTAAACCTTCTGTTCATTTTTTTTGTGCTTCGTCGGGGGCCCCTGGATGTGGGGCTCTAAGCTAGTGCTTAATTTGCTTAAGGGTTAATCCAAGACTGCACGAGCCTACCCGTATAGGGTGATTAAGCCTTAGTCGTCCACGCGGGCCAGTGCGGATTGGACGACTTCACACACAACCTTCGAATCTCTTCGCAGTCGTGCATGGAGGTTTCCTCACGATGTTTTCCTTCACCGTAAGAGCGTCGGATAACGTACATATTTTTCGAAAATTTTGAAATACATTGGTACGTGTCGGGATTTGAACCTCAGCCCTCCCGGTAGGAAGGCGACAGTCCACAACACTGAGCCACCGACGCTCTTACACACAGAGTCATGATTGTTAATTTACAATAAAGACATAAAACTGCTGAATTTTTTTTTCAAAAGTTAAGAATTCAAATCTTAGCTTTCAAAGGAATGTACAAAATCATTAAATACCAGAAAACGATATCATAAAAAATGAATGTTTGTTGTGTAGTATTGTTACATACCAAACCAAACAAGATCATCAGACAAAGGTGTTATTGAAGTGCGATTTCCCTCAGCTTTAGGAAGTATTGATGTTAATTGACACCTCTAAGCAGCAAATAGGCGCCCCTTCCCCAAAATAGATTAGTCAGATTACACCAATCTTGCTAATAACGTTGTGTTTTTGTTGCGTTTACGGACGCCTTCATGCGCCCCCTTTCCTTAACGTTTGAGACCTTCTATCACACCGACGTGGTTTCCAATTTTAAAACATGCACTCAAACAACGTTATCTGAACTATATAACAAGAATTAAAAATATTTTGAATACGTTACGTTTCCAAAGAGTTTACCTGACTTATGTAATCTATATAAATAACGTATGATCGTCGGTGGCTCATCGGTGTGGGTGGACTGTTACCTTCCGATGTTGAAGGTGCAGGTTCAAATCCCGCCACGTACCAATGTATGTGTATTGTTTATAATTTTAATAACTACAGTGCCCTCATCCTGAAACACAAAAGCGCTTAAAACTTCTATTTCACGGGAAGATCTGGCACTGCGGGGTTACCTAACTAGACGACTCAGTACCGAGTCTAGCTAGTCTGTATAATCATTGTCTCCGACACTATATTCAAAATCAACAAATATTTATGCACGACTGTGTAATTGGGTGTCCGCCTTAATACCGCGAATTTTTCAAGTAAAGATCTTTTCTTTTTTCCCTGAAACGGACTTAGACGACTTACTGTTCGTCTTTGGGCCTCTGTGGAAAGCCGCGAAGTGTCGTAATTATCCCCTTCACGATGTAGTTTCAAAAGGATTTTGTTGGTGCAGATACAATAGCGATGGATTTAAACATGCAAAAATATATCACTTTTAAATGTAAGAGATATTTTTAAATTATTTATTGTACAATAGTAATGTAGTGTTATCTAAATCAGTGATGTTTTATTATATCAAGAGCGTCGGTGGCTCAATGGTTTTATTTTTTGATCTGACTACTGCTGTTGGCCGCAGATGGCCTTTACAGCTTCACCGGGCAATTGGCGAGCGCACATGGCTCTCAGCCTTAAAATTTTTACACAACGAGCCTAAGAGCGTCCTCGAACGGGACTCGAACCTCGGCTTAGGGCGTTGCGGGGTGGGGTGGCATAATGGTGTGGACTGTTGCCTTTGCGATTGGGACGGCACAAGTTCAAATCCACCAAGTACCAATGTGTTTTTAAATTCTCGAATTTAAATGTACGTTATTCGACGCTCTTACGGTGAAGAAAAACATCGTGAGGAAACCTGCGAAGAGATTCAAAGGTCGGGCGTGAAGTCGGCCGATCCACACTGGGCCCGCGTTAAATCTAAGAATATAGTTTCATCTGCAAATAGCATGTACTTGCTTATTTATATTTATTGTATAATATATTTAATAAGTGTGATATTTGTTGGTTGTCCTTAATAAATAAATAACGTTCTATGCTTCGTACGAAACTCCATGATATATTATTTGAGATCCTAACACAATATCACACGTACCTATATAAACAAACGACAGTGCAATGTGTAAGTTAAACAAAACGCTAAAACGTCGACTAATTCCGAATTAGGCCGTGTACGAAGGAGGCGACTAAGTTACCAATCGTCCCTAAGTTACGTCCCGGGAATTCGGGCTTTGTACCGTACCACTGAACTTACAGATCTTATTTGTGTACCAACTACGAACAATAGACGACGCTAACATATCTATACAAATAGTTACTGAATCTGTTTCCCGAAAGGGTAAGGAAGGGTATCGTTTAATATGAGACGGTTGTGTTTTGTACCCTAATCTTAACATCATCTAATTGAATTACTTTCAGTTTGCATTTATAAAAGTCGTGATAAAGTTGTGTAAGTTCATTTATATTTTTTTAATGGGCATATTGTTTTTAACGCCTATATAAGTTTTTATATAAAAGAGTAATATTCATATTAGGATGTATAAAATCCAATCTAGATGCAATATGTATTAGCTTTTGATGTAATAAACATTCTTACGTATTTAATTACGAGTTCGATTATTAAAATATTATATAGGTGCTCTGTTGGGCAGTTCATAGATAATAAATATACTATTCATTATTTTTTTGAAGAGAGTAGCTAATTGAGTTTCTTGCTGGATTCTTCTCAGTAGATAACGACAGTTCGAACCAGTGGTAGCTTAATTTGACATTCATAAGTGTTCTTTATGAACCTAAATTGAATTAAGTAATTTTTATTTTCGATTTTTTTATTATTATTTAAGAACATTCCACTTGGTGACAAGTGTAAGGCATAGCTATGGGTAAATTGGGCCACACCCACACTCGGGTCCAATACAGATTGTTAGGTATTAACGACTTCCTAAGATTGCAGCCGGGTCCGACGGCTTAGCGTGCCCTCCGCATCACGGAAACAGCGTTTTCTTTAGAGAAAAGGTAATTCAACCTGCAGTATCCTAATAAAAAATAGTAAAATCACACGAATTGTCTTTCACTACCTCCCGTGTCATTCGACTCTCGAATCACGAATCTCGAATCACCTTGTACAACCACTTTCTAAGAAATACATATTTTTAATTTTATGATTATATTTATTCAAACAAATATTTTACATATTCTTTTGAATTGTCAACAGTTGTTATTATATTTTATTTTAATTCCACCATTTCGAAACGATTGTATTTCTAGCGTCCTGAAGGCTCGAGAAGCCTTTCTAGTACCTCTGCTATTGCAAATATGTATTCATGGGTGCACTATTACTAACAAAAACATAAATTATACTATCATTCAGCCGCATGGGAATAAACAACAAAGGTAAATTTTATGAGAAATATTTACAGCAGTTGACAAATAACTCATAATAAAACTTAGGTATGTAAGTTTTCTAGTAGCGCATCTTAGTAAGCGTAGCATTGATGACCCTCCGGCCTGGTGGATTCAATAACCCGTCGATTGTAGGCTTGATAAAGCCACTAACGTATAAATAATGTTCAACGGCCAAGTCACACAACATCAACCATTATGATAAAGTAATCGCAGTAAGGAACCTTAGACTTGGCACGTCTTTGTCTTGATTTCATTACTTTTTAGAAATAATCAAGCAGCTCCATCGAGACTTAGCTAGATTTTTTACAGAATGTTTTTGGTGGGATTTATCTTATACATACATCTAAACACAAAGAATATGTAAATCACTCAACATGAGCATTGTGATAAAGACAATTCTACTTAATTAATCCGG
The DNA here is from genome assembly GCA_019425675.1 of Leucinodes orbonalis. Lineage (NCBI taxonomy): Eukaryota > Metazoa > Arthropoda > Insecta > Lepidoptera > Crambidae > Leucinodes > Leucinodes orbonalis. The sequence continues at coordinate 10,630 of PQWD01002960.1, forward strand.
TTATTTTTTGTTACCTGTGCCCATCCTACGGACCGCCACGGCTGGCACCCGCTGTTTCTCCCAAAACGCGAACAGCTCGCCCGGCTGGAACCACTTCTGTTGTTACACCACACTTGCGTCTACACTACTCATTGTTAAAGTCTATCACCGATGCACTCTAGTAACCAGGAAATCTCTTTATGTTAACACTTTATTTTTTAATTCTTAAAATATTAGTTTCGAAAAAAACTAAATTCTGAATTATTTTAATAAATTTATTAATACCATAAAATGTATTTTATTTTCATTAAAAATTACAAAGTTAATGTTATAAATGACTACAATATTGAACGGAAACTTTGTATGACTCCGGAGTAGTGACTTCACCACTGCGCCGCGGCTTTCGACCGACTGCTCTGATAATTGTGATCTTTGAAGCCGGTCGGAGATCGCGAGTCACATCATCCCCTGATTACATCGAGTCCCACCCCCTAAGCGAGACGGGACGATGCGCCCCCCGCGAGTTAGAGCGAGATGCACGCGATCCCATCTTGTGTCCCGGTCCACAGGCTACATTGTCAGGGCAGCGCGGCTTCCATATCTATCTACACATACATGTAAAGCGGGGTTTTCTTTGTGACACTACCTTCAGTGTGAAACAATTCATATTTCAATTTTATTTGGAGTCTTTGTTGTAAACGTTTAATAGCGCATATTTGAGTCCTTTATGGTGTATTTTGTATGTATGTTGATTCAAAGGTTGTGTGTGAAGTCGTCCAATCCGCACTGGGCCGCGTGGACGACTATGGCCTAATCACCCTATACGGGTAGGCTCGTGCCCCTCGGTGGGGACGTTTAATGATGAAGAGCTGATGATGATGATGGTGTATTTCAACTTACAATTTTTGCTTTTATTATTTTAAGGGAAATATTCAAAAGTTATAAAAAATATATTGAATCAACAAATTATTACGCAAAGGAAACAACCGCAATGTGCCCATCCAAAATAAAAACACCCGTAAACGTAAACCCGAAACGGCACCAAAAATCCCTAGCTATCATTCCACTATCAGAAGCAAACATTAAAATGTCAAGTTGGCTCGCGGGGCGCGCGGCTTAATTGTCTGGGCGTCGGCGGCGACCAATCGCGTGGCGGCTCGCTCGGTGGGCGGCGACTCGTAGCAGCTACGAAGCGAACTTGCCACGTGCCGTTGCGCTTGTGCTACGACACGCGACTACGGGTGTAGTGTGTACGTATCGTAGCAACGGCCACACCTGTGCGGTCAGCTTAGAAAGCGGATCATCTGTCCGTGTAGGTGTGAGACGCAGTGAAGATGTCCCCTTGTAGACTCGTAGCGAAGTCGTAGGATGGTTCCAGCGTTTACATTTTTGATTTAGTATGGCTGAATGAGAGTAAATAAAATTATTTTAATTTATGTACTAAGTTTGTAGTTTTAAAATTAAAGTACTTTTACCGAACTAACTAATTAAGTTATTTGTAGTACTTATTCAAATAAAGTAAGGTATTAATTACTTTTAATATCTTATCTAGTATTATTTATAGAAAAATAATATCCTTAAAATGTTCAAATATACATATTGATCTACTTGATCACAATTATGCAAAAAAATTTTTAGTCTACATATATCAGTAAGTCTAAAATAACTACTGAACTTAGATTCACAATGTTATTTAACATACGGAAGTTTAATTGAAACCGTTCCCGTGCTATTTGACAAAAACTTTAAAATAAACCCTTGTTCATCCATAAAGAAAATTTTCAAGGTCAAATATAAGATATGCAGTTCGTCATTATTTGAAAATGAATCAATTTCTGCAGAAAAAAAACTTATGAACTATTCCATTTATTCTATAATATTACACTGGCCGTCACAATTTTTATTTTCCTTCTTCACACTTAGAGCAAAGACAATAGTCAATAGACTTCCATCGCTATCCACGCACAGATAAAAAATAAACAAAAGCGCGCGTCCGCGTTTCAAGGGGATTTAACGGTTCCCGGTCGACAGCCGGCCAAAAGTCCTAGATCGCGTGGCATGTTGTTTTTACAACGGGCGCGCACCAACGCGTAATCCGGATCGTCGGCGATACTGTCACGGCCGGGACGTCACTAATGTCGATATATACGGCAATGTAATAAAGGATGTAACACAAATATACTAGTTGGGCTCCTAAATGTAATGTCCTGGTAATTCCTGGAATAACTAAAGAAAGGGAAACAACTCGATGTAGCCGTTACAACATTTATTGTAGAAGTGACGTGACAATCAACAAGTTATATCTCATCAACAATACATCACACTAAATATGTTGATTATAAATCAAACAGTCGTGACATCACTACTGTCGATATGTCCGTAATGTGTAAACCTTACTGTTAAAACATTTTTTATTTGTCACTTTTCATATATTCGCAATATGCACCCTGTCCATAATATACATATCTATAATTAAGCGCATCCTTATGCGACCATGTGGGAAGTTTAACGCAAATGCACCTGTGAATCATTTGATAGACTTTGAATAATCTATAGAAAATACATAATATCCAAAGCGTAATTGTTTTCTAATTGGTAATTTAATAAAATATTATCTAATTGTTATGATTATTTCTTTCTTTCCTAATTTCACGATTCATGTTTTATAAGTTTTAATCTCAGTTTACTTACCAATAATCTACTTCATACTTCACACCAGGAAGAATCTGCGTATCGCAGTGTGTCATTATGAGTGTTTACGTACGTCACAAGAGCACGGTTTATTCGGTAAGCAGCTCTTACTAATGCGTCGTATGTTGCTTTGTTATTGAAGCGCGCAGTAATCTGCCCACTGGGCTCAATTGTGTTTGCACAACACTATTATCAAGTCATAAGTACTGATTAGCTGGTGAATTAAATTAACCGGTAGATTAAAAACTTGAATCAAAACTAATTTTACAGATTGAATGTATTTTTAAAGTACTTTTTCCTCCCGACGTTCCGGAAATTTCAAAGCTACCACCACAGTCACGGGTGATTTTAAAGTTACTATGAACTACAGGACCACGATAACGTCACTGAAACGTCGCTGTCGTTGGTATATATATATTTCATAAAATTTTTGATTCAATGTGCACGAAAACTTAGGTCTGGAGGTGTAACTAAGTACTTAATATAGTAATTATACCAAAATATTACTGATTTATTGATACTTCGAGATACGAGGAATAATTTTCCATAGTTATTGTCTTATCAACTAACTCCTAAAACTTAGAAGTCTCAATTGAATTGCTCTAATAACTTTAGATTTTATTGCTATCTGTAAATCGCCGATTTTTAGATTACTGACACACTGATGATGATCAAAATGTTTGGCTACTTCCTGTAGCCAAACATTTTGAAAACCTTCCTGTGTTCCTTTAGTATACAAACAAACCTATATTTCGCCCCCCCTCTCCTGAAATGGGGGGGGGGGCTTGAAAGTTTACACGGGACTATAGACGGCAACTAAAAAACCTATTAATAAGTTCTTAAAAAAAAACACCACAAACTCTGTCTAGTAATTTACAAAAACAACTGACATCCCATCAAAAACATTTCATGTTGCCAAGACGACAAAATACGGCTTTGTGAAAAAGATATCAGATCTCAAGTAGAGCCTAGCTTCTGAATCTAGACAGCCTAACTCTACCGCCCCTAATTTCAAAAATTTAATATGTGGTTAGAGTAGACCAATACAAAACGGACATGTTCATGCACACAAATGTTTGTACTGCCCGGGATTGTTGTAGTCTCGGGTTGTAGTAGTCGACGTCTCAACCGCTACACCAAATAGTTCGATCCCCGGGCAGTACAAACATTTGTGTGCATGAACATGTCTGTTTGTAATGGTCTGGGTGTTTTCTATGTATAATATGTATGTATTTACAAAAAAATGTATATAAGTATGTTTATCCGTTGTTTAATACCCATAATACAGGCTTTACGCTTAATTTGAGGCTAGATGGCGCTGTTTGAATGTCAGTGGATAATATATCCGCATAAATAATTTATTTTCCGACCCTGGCTGGTTAAAAGGTTAAAGTTCACAAACACTTATTTTAATTCCCACACAGTCCCTTGACCAGCTCGCCTGTGAGAAAATCACACGGACATGTTATTTAAAAAAATATTTAAATTAAATCGAATGCTCTCATAAACACTTATGGTTTGTAACATTAAAATCCATTGTCTATGTGCACGTTCCGATTGTCCGTTTTAAAATAGAAAACATATGCAAGGGTGTGAAAAAAATGGCAAGGGGTGACGCGGTACCACTGAAGAGTTCAAATAATACACACCCCTTTGGGGGCCACTTGGTTGTGTAAACACCTTACAATCTCTTTGATAATTCATTTTCAATGATTCCTCGTTTTGTTGACATTATTTTTATTTGTTCAGTAAGTTATTATTAGATTATTAACCAACATGATGTGAGTATGACATGTTTTGTGTCCCGACTTTGATTTCTGTGAGTTTTTATGTAAGTTGATTCTATTTTATATATTGGATAGTTAGACAACCACTTTACGATAACAATACATTGCTTGGAATCTCAACTGTCTCAAAAAAAGCAAATACATAATTTCAATTTTGACTTGATTGAACCTACCCTATATTCATGGGTTGCTTATAACTTTAAATTTGTTTAATGTATCAAGCGGGAAAGATTTACTTGGTCTAAATTTTAACCTGGACAGACAAAACAACAGGAATAAAGTGATCGATCGTATAAGGATATTAGAAACGAACGGTTTTGCAAGCGAAATTCCAGTGGTAAGGATGGAACCTAGTTCATCGATGGTTAAAACAGGGACACCGGCATGATATCAAATAGTTCCTTGGAGCACTGAATGAATGAATGTTAAATGAAGCTCCAACTGGCTCGGACTGTAGTTTTCTAAAACGTATGTACCTACCTAAGAACGCGTATATATCAAAATATACTGACACCCTTGTAAAGGTTTAATTTACAAGGCACGTATGCAAAGTGTATCATAATGAAGTAGGCACAGGTAAGATTGGTTACGCTGTCACAAACATAATCACAACTCATTCGACATCACGCGCCATCTTGCAATGCCGCCATTACGGGCGCGAATGCTAAAGAGTGAACCGCGCCTTGATTTCAGTATGGATATGCTTCTGATATCTGATAAACATATTTTTTATTCTTGATATGTATGAAAAAAGATGTGATTTGTCACAGGAGTAATTCATGGTTAATAATATTTTTTACTAACAAAATTGAGATTTAACCAACGATAAATACCTATAGGTACCAATAACCGCTTGTCACCTGATACAACCGATGTTGGCTCTCTTATCATCATCAGTTCATTAAAATTCCCCACTAAGGGGCACGAGCCTACCTGTAAAGGGTGTAAAGGCCTTACGCACAACCTTTGAATCTCTCTCACAGGCGTGAGCAGGTTTCCTCACGATGTTTTCTTTCACCGTAAGAACGTCGAATAACATACATATAATTTGGAAAATACGAAAAACACATTGGTACGTGAAAGGCTGTGAACCTGCGCCCTTCCACCACTTTCACACAATTGAGCCATTGTGTTCACTGTCCTGTTTTGCCTCATATTTTTTAAATATCCAACAACATTAACAAAGCACCATCAGCCTCAGTTTGATCAAGAAGCTTGTACTACGGATACTAAATATACTTTATATATTTGTTTTTTTTGTAAATTATCACCATCACCATTACGGCCTACTGAGCCTGCTGAAATGTCAAATATTCAGTGTTAAATGATGGCCTCCCCATTTCGTAAATACATACATATTATACATAGAACCACCCAGATAAATAAAAAACACAAATATTTATGTGCATGTCCGTTTGCATCTTGCACCACCTCGAAACACGTTTACTCCTTGAGAGGAAATCGGTTAGCTTGTATGGACATGTCATGAGGAGGATGAATGGCACGTAACAAAGCGAGTGTTGAATCTGCATGTGGATGGACGCGTAAACAGAGGAAGGCCAAAGAAAAGATGGATGGATTGTGTAAAGATGGATATGAGTGTGAAGGGAGTTTGTGTGGATGACACAGCTGATAGAGAGGAGTGGAAGAAAAAGACATACTACGCCGACCCCAAGTAATGACAAGGGCAGGAGAATGATGATGATGATGACCATCTCGAAACACAAAACCGATATCTGGCACTGTGGTGATACCTTCCTAGACGACTCAGGGCTGAGTCTACCACCTAGTCATAGTAAACTTCGCGGCATATCCATATTAGTTCGCAAGTGTTGCGAAAGCGCACCTGCTTCGGTGACAAATGAGCACTATGGCAAAAATCGCGGCGCGACCTCCACCCGCCTGAATTAATTCGTCTCGCGATGTCTCTTAGAGCGTCATCCCGCGCGAGGGTATGGCATCTCGTAGACATGGCTTAAATTTAAATGTATTTACTAAAGTGACCGTTTTACTGTTTGTTTCATTTGTCAACACCCGCGCTTGTTCTTCTTCAACCTATCGCAGTCCACTGCTGGACATAGGTCTCCCCATTTTGGGCTACTGTATCGGAGTTTGGGGTGGGGCTTGTAAGACATATTTAATTGAGCTGGAACGGGCTCAGAGATCACTTTTGAAAGTTATGACCCATAGTCCATACAGGTTTCCTACAAAGTTACTTTTTGAAAAATGTAATGTGCTCTCTGTCCGGCGATTATATATTCTTTGTCTCCTACTTAAGCAGTATAAGGTAACACCATTAAACAAAAAAAGATATTATGTGAGCCGTACAATTCGAAATGTCTGTGAACCACTAAGGCTCCGCACAGCCTCGGCGGGACGGCAGCAGTGTAATATGAGTGTGTGTGTATATAATAAAGTAAATAAATTATTAAATATTTGTCCCTTGACTATGCGTGAGACTAAATGTAAATGTAAAAGTTGGTAGCTTAAATTAAATTTAAAAACACACACACACAAACACGCACGCACGCACGTACGCACGCACGTTCGCACGCACGCACGAATTTTCTGATTTCATCCCTAAGAGAGACCGCGAGCATAGCTCGCTCCATTGCGTGTTGAACTTTGAACTGGAACCAATCCCGCAGTCAGCGCTTGTTCACGAACACTTAATGGTTAATAATAATCCACCATTATTACTCATTAAAATTAGAATAACACACAAAACAAAACTGTAAATATGACGACCCATTTGGTGTTGCGGTTGAGAGGTCGGCCGCAACACCAAGGGTTCCGGGTTCGATCCCCGGGCAGTACAAACATTTGTGTGCATGAACATGTCTGTTAATGGTCTGGGTGTTTTCTTTGTAATATGTATGTATTTACAAAAAAAAAAAATGTATATATGTATGTTTATCCGTTGTTTAGTACCCATAATACAGGCTTAACGCTTAACTTGGGGCTAGATGGCGCTGTGTGAATGTCAGTGGATATTTATTTAATTATTTATATTATTATTATATTAATAGTAAATAAAACAAAACTGACGACATGACTTTCCCGGTAACAACTGTTATTTGACAATAGGTACATGTATTAAATTATCCTATACCTACTCACTTGATTGACGTTCAAAAACGTTGATTGCTCTCTTCCCCTCGTCGAACACACGGCTCAACATGATTCGTTCAAAAAATTAAACTCATCTGAATATTCATCTCTATTTTCAAAATCCTAATACATCTGAACCAGTGGATATTTATTTATTGGCAGCCATGCAGTAACATAAATCTGAAACTCATCCCGTTGGCAGCCACAAACAAAACGAAAAAACATTTTTTAAAAGTTCCATATCTCCGAGTTCGTAGCGCTACACTCTGCCGCGCAGCACTTAACCGGTCGCCAGCGGCGCTGATTTATGTGCCAGCGACATCCAGCCGTGACAATTTATTTCAATTAGCGCACGCTACGCCCTCTAGCGGTCCGCCGCGCTACATTAATATTAAAACAGTGTCCCGTTAAATAAAGCTCCGAGCTCCAACTATGCCAACGCTTAGCACTGGATGCGGTTTATTGTTACGAAAGTGTTGCTATTAGCTATTTATTTCGATTTATAGGGTATCATTTATAGGCTTAGTGGTGCTACATAAGAAACGAAAAGCATTTAGTTTGTTTTCTTTTACATTACACTAAGTAAAGTTAGATTAAGCCGTGTAGCAATGGAAAACTTATAATATACCTATTTAATATGCTCCCGTGGGTAAGCAGAGAGAGAATTTCAGCTAGATTACTGATTAAACCTTACCATTTATATATGTATACTGTTATCTTCATTGCGCCTTTAAGCATCAAAATTATGGCAAAACCTTTCACTACCATATATAATTTCGACCAAGTTCTTTTTACCTAAGTGTCTACTGCTTCCATAGATTTAGAATTAGCACGCTAGTATATCCTATATCTATGGCTGCTTCGCCTCAATCCCCCTAGTGAGGACATTATTTCAAGCAATTTCTAAATTGTGTAACTACGGGTACTACAGTGAACTAGCCAATAGTTCAGTTAACTTTCTGAATGATACAAAAATATAATGTACCTAAAATATATTCGAACGCTTTCAAACTGATAATAAAATAACACACAATTTCCGATCACACCAACGACCGCCATAAAAATTATACCATTTCTTCCTTATTCCAACAAAAATTCAGATTAGTGGTGCGAATACGCAAAACCAATACGCACTGTTCACAAGTTACGCCCCGTTATCCTCGTTCGCAATCAAACACAAAACTGTTTACCCGCAAATCCCCATCATTCCGGGCTCATTTGCGCTAAAAGCGCGCCGAGCGTCGAACCCGGCGCGCTCCGCAAACAAGTGGCGGCCGCGAAAAAGTCCTTTTAAAAATGTGGCGGCACGTACGAGAAAAGCACCCATTACGGGGCCGGCTCTGTTGGTCTACAGATTTGCGTGCAGACGAACCGGTTCAGAATTCTTTGTTCGTCGACCAGGGCGCAGGGTTGCCTTGGAATGGTCCCGCGAAACTTTTGTACGGAACCCAGTATTGTTTGAGTTTTTTTAGATTTTAATGTGGTAATAAAAAGTTATATGCGAGAACTAATGTGCTTTCTCGGGAGAAAATACACACTCATGTAATGTACTCCAAAAATGTGTATATTTAACGATAGTCACCACGTAGATTTAAAACTGAAAATAGTTACTTTTGACCACAAGCTACTTTTTTCGGAAAATAATATCCTCAGTAGTTCGGCCTACCTATTACAACATGTTCTTAAAAAAAGTTTCTTACACTATACGGTGACTTTCACCTTGGGATTCGAACCCAACACTCCCACACACACACTCATATAAGCGCTAATTCTAAATCTATGGCTCAACCACGGAAGCAATATTGGTTGAACATTTAAAATGAGAACTTTAAAGCCTTTTACTACCGAATATCAGTGGCGTGCACTCCATATATGCAAATAATGCTTATTACCCTGTGCAACCTGAAAATCATATCAAATGATACCCACTTATTTTCCTGTACAGATTTGAAACCACATGCGATCTGCCGTCATCAACAGCACTCTATTTGGCAAAAATGTAAATTATTTATCGTTTTCGCGATCAGTGTCACTCACTTTGTGTACCCTACTCATAGTCAATGTGCACGCCACTGTCGAATATTGATAATTATAATTAAGAAGTCTACATATACCAACACTTATTAAAAATGTTAAAAGTCAAGAAAAATTGTTTTAAAATATATTAAGCAGGTAAATTTCCCAGCTTCTGAATGATTGCTTCATAGATGCGGATGCCTTGAAGAAAGATGTCGACATTGACGTACTCGTTAGGAGCGTGCGCGTGCGCCACCGTGTGGATCTTGGTCGCGAAGCCCACCGCTGGGATTCCTAGGTTTCTCACTGACAATATATCTGTTGTGGCTGGACAGATGATTGGTTTTACATTAAAACCCCTGAACAAAAAAGAAAAAAATTATCAATTAATCGATTTATTTTTAGTTTAATTAAGGCATACGACGACCCATTTGGTGTTGCGGTTGAGACGTCGGCTGCATCACCAAAGGTTCCGGGGTTCGATCCCCGGGCAGTACAAACAATTGTGTGCATGAACATGTCCGTTTGTAATGGTCTTTTTAGATGAACTCTAAAAGAGGCGAGTCACAAAAGATCTTCTAGGTCGAAGTGACTACAGGTCTGTATAAGCCTAAATAGCCCTCAAAACCCAAATAATAATAATAAAATAATGATCTGGGTGTTTTCTTTGTATGTATTTAAAAAAAATATTTAAGTAAGTTTATCCGTTGCTTAGTACCCAAAATACAGGCTTCACGGTTAACTTGGGGCTAGATGGCGCTGTGTGAATGTCAGTGGATATTTATATACATAAAAAAGACGGGATAAATAAATACACAGGTAATCAAATCTTTTATTGTGTATCAGAAAAGTACCTACCGCAAGTTACGGTTTAAAACCCTTCAGCACAAGGGCTACCCCACGCTAGTGGCAGATACTATATTTTTATACCTTATTAATTTCAAGTAATTATTTGGATTCTAGGTGGTACACGTGTAAACTCTCGATCTAATTACCTTATTAACACATAAGTACCTACTGAATATATAATTAACAATAACAAAAGACTTTAAAGAAAATAAGGCTATTTTGTAACCGACTATTGATTTAGGTAAATTATAGTAACTAGGTAGTAATAATGATGACACTTGGTGTTAGAAAATCGTATGAAGAGCTATTAGGTTCTTATACATAAATAAATAAAAAACTTGTAAATGCATAGTTGAGACCAGTCATTTCCTGCCCTTGTCTTTCTTTGGCCATTATTAATACCTAGCCGTATTACTTAAATCAGCGATTTTAATGATATGAGCGTCGGTGGCTCAGTGGTGTGGACTGTCGCCTTCCTCCGGGAAGGCTGGTTCAAATCCCGACACGTACAATGTATTTTGATTTTCGAAAATATATGTACGTTATCCGTCGCTCATACGGTGAAGGAAAACATCGTGAGGAAACCTTCATGCACGCATGCGAAGAGATTCAAAGGTTGTGTGTGAAGTCGTCCAATCCGCACTGGCCGCGTGGACGACTAAGGCCTAATCACCCTATACGGGTAGGCTCGTGCCCTCGGTTGGACGTTTAATGAGCTGATGATGAATGAATGAGGTATACATGTCTTTCATTGTGTCTCTCATAGCGACCCAGTATGGGTTGGAGTCGTCCATATTGTAGCATCCGACTGCATCACCCTTTTATAATTCCACTTTGGTACCATTGCCAGCGTAAGCCACCCATGAATTTATCTGTAACGATACATAAATTATATTGACATAGTTTTAGTATCGATATAATTGTAATTTTTAAGTGAATTAGTATTTGACAACAATTTTTAAGCACCTCTCAACTACATTGTTGTTTCTCAATATATTATAATACAGTATTGTTTAAATTTTCTACATATTAACTAAAAAAGTAAGTTTTGGTAAATTTTATAAAATTTCGATGAAAATTATAATAAATACTATGTCGAGTGATTTTTCTTTTATAATTTTCTTTTTATTGGAATATGTTTACAATTTTATAAAATTATACATGACAATTTAACCACAACACAGCACAATCAATATGAACTTTAATAAGAAACCTTGTAAGTACGTACCAGTTCCAAATCTGAGTAGCATTTTCCTTCGGTGAAAGCCTCATGTCAGCGACCACGGAAAAAGTTTCCGGAATAATATTTGCAGCCACACCGCCCTAGAAACAATTCGTTTATTCAAGTTACTCAAAGGGCTCGAATGCATAGCGGATCGAGCAAGCACTGTGACGTGCTAGGTAAATAAGAAGTGCATATCCACATATGGGATTTGAATATCTTAACATTAGTTTTACAATGATATGAGGCAGCTCAATATCGGTGGCTCAATGTGGACTGTCGCCCTCCTACAGGGAGAGCTGAGTTCAAATCCCGTACCAATGTGTTTTCGAATTTTCGAAAAATATGTACGTTATCTGACGCTCTTACGGTGAAGAAAACATCGTTAGGAAACCTGCGCACGCCTGCGAAGTGATTCAAAGGTTTGTGCGTGAAGTCGTCCAACCCGCACTGGCTCGCGTGGGCGACTAAGGCCTATCACCCTAACAGGTAGGCTCGTGCCCCTCGTGGGGACGTTTAATGATGATGAGGCACTCATGAGTACGACGACCATATGGTCCAATGGTTGAGATGTCGGCTATTACACCACGGGTTAAGAATGCAGAATGAGTATCAAACAATGTAAATACTAGAATTTAACTTACATGTATCATATTAATGTTCAATGTCGTATACTCTCCTAACTCGACGGTGGTCTTTGACTTCACCGCTTCTGCAAGTGGCTTCCTGTACTCCATTATCACATTCAACAACCTCTGCAACTACAGGAGAAATAAAATACTGTATTATGAAAAAGTGTGGGCAAAAAAGAACATTGCTCTAATATAGAATCCAAAGCCTTTCCAGCTATTTCTTCCTTCCTTCCTTAACTTCCTTATTGGACGAAGAGGTCACGAATAAAAGTAATTCTCTTTCATTCTTCAATAGGGCTGAGAGCCATCTGTGCTCGCCACTTGTTAGTGAAGATCTAAGGCCATCTGCGGCCAAAAGCGATAAAAAATCCATTCTTCAAGTTTTCGTCATCGCCATCGAAGTTCACTATACTGTAAGGTACGATTCACGACTGACCCTAAGCTGCAAAGCCTCAAGCATCGTCTTAGAGTTGCACGGCTCGGTTCTTTACAGGTTACATTTCAGTGAGTATGCGACGGAATTACCATCAGTGAGATGACGGTCAAATGTCTGCCTTGAGAAGATAAAAAAAAATTGAATATTTCATGATCGTAAACAAAATAAAAGAATTTCCGCTGTGCTGTGATGCCGCTACCGCTATTCCAAAGTACCTTGAGGTAAATAAATGGTCACCTTTCGAGAATCGTGCTATACTGAGTTTAAGGTTCCAAAAGTCAAAATTCTGGTACCCCGTAATATTCTATGCTTTCTGATCTTGTCCAAAAACATTTAGGGATAGTTCATAAACTGCTGACTCTAAAACGATAAGGTTGATTGGAAGTAATAAGACGAGAGGTCATGCGAACATTATTTAATTAAACGCTGTTATAATTAATGACTCGTATGTATATATGTCTACTTTTTCGATTGCATATTATCTGGCATAGTAGAACGTGACCCGCAACACCTTCAATTGTGAAATCATAACTGAACAAACTATATTGGTCATTTATATTTTCCATAATAACATTTATCAGTCGGAATATTTACCGCCATCTCTCAAAACAGTATTACTATAAATAATAGATAGAAAAATATCCACTGACATTCACACAGCGCCAGCTAGCCCCAAGTTAAGCGTGCAGCCTGTATTATGGTACTATAACGGATAAACATACTTATTTTTATTTTTTTAACACATATATATTATATATATAAAACACCCAGACCATTACAAACAGACATGTTCATGCACACAATCGTTTGTACTGCCCCGGATCGAACCCGGAACCCTTGGTATTGCAGACGTCGCGCGTCGTCTATACGCACATCAATGATACGTCAGCATGTTTGTACAGAAAAGTCGAAATAATATTGGTAATACTGTTTTAAGTCATGGCGATAAGCCCCCTGGTTTCGCTTTGGGTCTTTTCTTACGAGCATTGAGCCTTTAAACACTCCATTTAATCGCAAATTTTCCGTTTTTATTTTCATTGGAGTAATCCTGGCCTTTAATTAAGACTCATCATTACGTTAATGATTTTGTCATAATGGAAGTAAAAGTTGAATTTTATCTAGCTATGCGAATTATTTATCAAACATTAAGTGGGGTCACTAACCAGCACTCGCCATCGGTCTAGTAATTTAGATACTACTAGCCACTCGAAAAAATCATTGCGGAAATACATTAAAAATTTTATTGTTTGTAGATAGATATCCCTAGCAACTCTTCTATGGACTATCGAAGAGTTGCTAGGGATATCTATGTAAATAAATACTTATCTACGTCATTATTACAAATACACGAGAAAGTACTTACACCAAAGTCTTTTGTCTTGGTAGAATGCGTAGAAATCACCAGGCGCGGCCATGCCCTCGTCCATGGCAAAACCAACATTCATCGCTTTAAATTCTGGTGATTGCACGAACGGAATCATACCCTGGAATCCTCCAGTTTCTTCATCTACAAGCAAGACCAGTATTTTTTTCATAGATCAGCAAACGAACAAAAGATACACGTGATGATTTCGCCACCCATCACATAATCGGCTCATTAAACGTACACATCGAGGGGCACGGGCCTACCCGTAACGTAAGGTGTATAGGCCTCTTAGTCTTCCGCGAGTCTTCAGTGAATTGGCTGACTTAACGCAAAACATATTAAATCTCTTCGCAGGCGTGCGCAGGTTTCCTCACGATGTTTTCCTTCAACAAGAACGTCGGATAACCTACACATAATTTCGAAACTTCGAAACACATTGGTACGTGGCTGGATTTGAACCTACGCCCTCCTGATTGGATGGCAACAGTCCACACCATTGAGCCAGATATCGTCTCTTGAAATTGAAGTGATTTGCACTTCTGTATTTCGGGATGAGGGCACTGTAGCTAATCAAATTACCGGGTATAAGAGTCCTAACATTTGTCGTCTCGGGTGACGGGCGCAGAGCAGTGTTGATGGAAAATATGGTTGTGTGTGAAATCGGCCAATTCGAACTGAGTCCGCGTGAACGACTACGGTCTATACACCCCTAATGGCTACTTCTCATCTGGTAAACTTCCCATTTCGTAAACCTCAAATTATACCTATCAAAAAGTTGCGTTTCGTAAACATTTCATTTCTTCATACATTTAATCCCATTTGGTAAACTTTGTTACTATTGTATGGTACAGTCAGTGTCAAATTAAATTGAAAGTAGATAAAGGTTTTTAAAAGCTTCACAGTATTAAGATAGATTCTCGATCAACAAAAATCGGTTACTGTGTGTCAAAATACCATATGCCGTAAAAGAAAAGAAACGTACGCAATTTTGTTTCTGCTTTAGATAAACATAAAATAATTACATAAATTATTGCTTTCATTTTTTTTTTTTAAAAATAAAGATGTTTTGACTTTATTTCGTATAGTAAATAAATGGTCGTAATTATATTATACGGTCATTTTTTATCTGTTTTTAAATATCAATATGTACAATTAATACGTAACCCGACTACTGATCTGGGATTAAAAATATATGACAACGTTATTATTACTTTCGTGTTATATTTAACTTACTTGACTGTACCCATTTCAACAGAAACTTTACTAAATGGGAACTAAAATGAATGGGAAATGTTTTCGAAATGGGAATAAATGTAAAAATATAGAATGTTTACGAAACGCAACTTTTTGATAGATACAATTTGAGGTTTACGAAATGGGAAGTTTACGAGATGGGAAGTAGCCCCCCTAACTGGTAGGCTCGTGCCCCTCGGTGGGGACATTTAAAGAGCTGATAATCATGATTATACGAGTTCATAAAGAAACTCACCAGGCACTAGCGTAATATGAATAGTCCGTTCCAAAGTGACATTTTTGGCTTTAAGTTCCTTAACTGCTTCCAGGTACTGGACGCCCACATCCTTGGTATCTTGAGTGCCTCTCCCAAATATATTCCCATCAGCATCCACTTCTGCTGCGTATGGTGGATGACTCCAGTCAGCCTTGAAATTAACAATAAATACAAAGAAAAGATATAAAATTTTACAATAAGTATGAATTTTAGTTTTAATTCTATTGTTTCGTAAAAAATTGAGCTTTTATTCTTTGCTTAAGCAACTCTTAAGAGTTACGTATAATGATAACACTGATTGCAACTAGTATAACGATTACATAGACAAATATTTATATATGTTTAATGTATTTTGGATTAATATAACTTGTTAGTGACTAACCCGTTGTCTGCCACGAATCTACACAATGAAAAAACTATTGTTTGTGATGCTTTAAAGCGTATGAGTCAGTCAAAGGGTTAAAAACGTCACAGTCTAACATATATTTTTTTGTGCAAATGTCATTTCAGTTTCATAGCCTACTTCGTTTTATACAGCGTAGCGTTTAAATAGTAATTGCTGTAAGGATGCTTAATATAATGTAGAATTGTGTGCCAGTCAGTGGCGTGCACTCCATATATGCAAATACCCTGTGCGTCCAGACAACCCGATAAATAGCAGAGATATTTAATGATTCCCACTTATTCTCTTATTTTCCCCTACAGATTTGAAAGAAATACATCTTTATTCAAATAAATCTGTTACAGATACTTTTGAATCGTCAATTGTTATAATTATCATATTTTTTTATGACTCTACCATTTAAAACTTAAAGCGATCTGCTGTCATCAAAAGCACTAAATTAGCCAAAAATGTAAATTATTTTTTGTTTTTGCTATTAGTGTCACTCATTTTGCATATCATAGTCATGATTTCTGTGCACGTCACTGGTGCCAGTTTTCAGATTTAAGAAAATTCCAATTCCGTTATAATTAAGCCATAGTCGATCAACTGCTGCTGCTATATCTTACACAACAATTTTATAGAGCACCACAGATATAATATTCACTAAGCACTAATCTCATATAAACTTAATGAACGGTAATTATGTGAATATCGATTTTTATATTACTTAATATCTCGTGTTTCTAAAAATATCCTCTGATTCAATCAAACACGAAAACTTACGGGATTAGCGGGCACAACGTCCATGTGCGAGTTGAGCATGATGCTGGGGAGTGCGGGGTTGGTTCCTGGCCACGTCATCACGCACACCGGCTTGCCGGCCGGCGAGTACACGTTGAACTGGAGACCCACCTCCTGTGCCTGGACCCTCCAGAATTCTACTGCTTTCTCTAAAATAGGACATTGGAAATAGGACGGGATGAATATAAGGAACTCTAAGGCCCGTATCTAGAACGATACTCAAGCGTTACTACTATTATTCAATATATTCTTTTCTCATCCAGCCTCCACCAGCGCAAAATGGAGGAGACCTATGTCCAGCAGTGAACTGCGATAGGTTGAATAGGGATAGGGATGTAATAAGTATTAGTAAAATTATCCAAACTAACGTACCTATATTTTCACTTTGGCTCGTGTCGATTCTATATACTCGCGGAATTTGACCACTGCTGGATTTTCAATTTTTCTTCAAGATTGTCTATCGCACAGTTAGCCAAAGCGGCAAGGCACGTCAGATACAATAAACTCTTCATTATGATTCTGGAATGAAAAAGATACAGATTTCTTACTGACTACAATTTCAATTACCTACCTTAAAATGTTTACGCTTTAGATATCGATCACTATTTGTTTTTTGTTTTCAGTTTTTAACCGTTTCATCAGCATCATATCATATCAGCTCATTAAACGTCCCCACGAAGGGGCACGAGCCTACCCGTATAGGGTGATTAGGCCTTAGTCGTCCACGCGGGCCCAGTGCGGATTGGACGACTTCACGCACAACCTTTGAATCTCTTCGCAGGCATGCATGAAGGTTTCCTCACGATGTTTACCTTTACCGTATAGCGTCGGGTAACGTACATATAATTTCGAAAATTCGAAAACACATTGGTACGTGTCCGGTATTGAACCTCAGCCCTCCTGGTAGGAGGGCGACAGCTCACACCATTGAGCCACCGACGCTCTTTACCATTTAAAGATTCGATAATAAAGATCCTAAAAATGGTTAGTAATCCATACTTAAGCGCGATTTACACAAAATAAAAAGTACTTTATACAAACATGAAGTCAAGATAGTTTCATTAGATTTTAAAACACTCTATTATATTTAAAGCTCACGAACGGTCTGTCAATAATTTATTAAAATCAAATATAATTTAATAATAGTAACTAAAAATACATTAGACATTGTATAAAAATTCACTAATCTTCTTCTACATCAAACTTGTAATCTTCTCGTATATATATGCAATATTAAAATAGATTTACTTAAATTATTTATATCTTGTCAAATAGAACAGACCACTGTAAAACTCTTTTTAATTAACTTTTCATAATTTTGCCTGAAAGAATAATCCAATAACAACCCAATTTTAGCAATAAAGAAAGAAAAAACGGTTTTAAGAATGCGGTATAGAACAATGGATGATAAAACTATTTTTGAATGTAGAGTATAAACTTTACTTACATTTTTTTTTAATAATTAAATAAAAAACCTCTTGCGGGCGTTGCCAAAAATCGGCAAACTATGAATGCTTGAAGTCTCTATGCTGACACTTTTAACTAATTATGGGTGATTGATATTTGTACATAATGCAAATACGGATTATAATACGTACATTTGTTTCCACAGATGCTTAGAAACTTTTGTTAAGGTTTGTTTGAACATGCTATTGTTGAATATGATGTCACTCATTTTTTGTTTGATGTAAAGAAAAAGTAGGTATGTGTACGTATAACAGCAAATATCTCGGTACAGAAAGGTTTAACTACCATATCATTCATTGTATTGTCTTAGTCTGTATAAAAGACATTTTTTTTGCAATTCGAATTCCCTACCTTTCTAATATATGAGGCCAAACCACCTACATGAGTTAAGACAAAATTATGAACAGTTTAAGTGAAATTTTAAATACTTATGTATTTGTCACAGTTGGTTACTTTAAAAACTAGATATTCAGTAGTTACCCTTTCCAATCACCAATCTATCTAAATCCATACATTGTTGTCTCTAAGATAATCTATTGTAATAGGATTTTCTCTAAAGACATACTTTAACTTTGAATTAGTTGTGTCACAATGCTGATATTGCTATCGCGATTCCATACGCTTTTTAGCGTCGACAATCAGTAACTTGTAGTGGCCCTTTGATGACGACCACGGAGCAGTTCTGAATTTTAAGATCTTGCTTTTCAAAAGGTAGCTGTAGGATAAGTGTGTGAGATAGTAATTTATACATTGTATAAAATGAAGCACTTAAACTATAATACACTTTATTTCACTGGGGGCACGACCCGTCCCGTAAATGGTGGGCTTAGTAGTCTACGCTGGCCCAGTGCAGATTGGCCACAACTTTTGAATTTCTTCGTAGGCATGTTCCTCACGATGTTTTCCTTCACCGAAAGAGCGTCGGATAAACGTACATATAATTTAGAACATTCGAAAACACATTGGTAAGGCGGGATTTGAACCTGCACCTCCATATCGAAAGGCAACAGTCCACACCAATGAGCCAGCGACGCTCTACATTACTTTTGTTTATTTTTTAATTTAATATCTTTTTGTTTCAGTTTTTTTTACGTAGAAAGCGGCCAATATCGTAAATGATACTCTTGTCCAGGAAAAGCATATTTAATATAGATTATCTCCAATAAAACAACAAATAATCATATAATATAAATTTATTGTCGAGGTAAGTTTCCTAGCTTTTCTATCAGTGCGACAAATGCGTATGCCTTTCAGAAAAATGTCGACGTTGACATACTCGTCCGGGGCGTGGAGACGGGTGATAGTTTTGTGTTTGGTCGCAAAGCCCACGGCTGGGATCCCACTGTTCCTCAATGCTAACATATCTGTCGTAGCGGGACACACTATTGGCGCCACCTTGCAACCTCTGAAAACAACACAACATTTGAATATGACATTTCAATTCGTATAACTTGAACCTTAGATTAAGCATGTACTAGATGTAGTCATAAGACGTTGCCGCTCTTATATCATTGTAATGCAATACACGTCATGTATCTTTGTCTATCACACGAATCCTAGTTACGAGTAGAAAGACGGTTGATAGACGTTTGACAACTCTGACGTCGTGTCATTTTGTGGCCTCCAAAGAGGCCAAAACATTACGAGCTGTCGTGCAAATTTTTCACAAAGTGTCATAATTTAATAAATATTTTGAAAAGAAATAAGTAAACGTAGAAAAATGTCGTGTTCTGCGGTAAATTGTTCTTCAAGAACCACCAAAGGAGGAGTAAAAGACCCGGAATTATCATTTCATAAGTAAATATTTGACGACATTTTCATTCATATTACGTAGTTGTAATGAGACTTATGGATAAAAAACATGTAGTAGTAGACTTTAAATAATGTTAGACATACATTAGCTTGTATTAATTGTAGAAATTACGTCTAAAACAATTAATATTATGCATGAAAATTTAAGGATGTTACATAGTGATGTACTCAACATAGAATTTAATTCCATCGATAGTATTTCTTTAACAGTTTCTTTTATACAATTATTGAATTTTTAGGTTCCCGAAATGTCCACAAATCAGAGAAGAATGGGTTAAAAGTGTAAGGCGTGAAAACTGGGAGCCTACGAAGAACTCCAGGCTTTGCTCAACTCACTGTAGATATCTGATTAAGGACAAAAACAATTGCAAATTGATAATGGCCAAGTGTGGTAGATTCAAAATACTTTTTAATTTCTTTTTAGGGTTCCGTAGTCAAACAGCAAAAAACAGAACCCTTATAGATTCGTCATGTCTGTATGTTTGTCCGAATATCACATCAACTTTTCTCAGAAAATTTAAAAACTATAAAAATATTCTTATAATTTTGCAAGAACATATTTGTGTTCTGTAATCCACATTATAATTTTAACAAAAAAACATGAAAAAAAAATGTTTTTAGGTCGCATATTTTAAACTGAAACTTTTTTTTCATGATACCCACTATTGTGGGTTATCAATGTATGTATGTATGGGTCTTTAAAATGATAATGAGGCTTTCAGTATATATTTTTTAAATAAAATAATTTTTAAGTTTGAGTTTGTGAGTGTTATTTAAAATTTGTTATTTTACCGTAAAAATATAATATAGTCTATTTAATACCTACCAATAATATTTTGTTTTATTTGTTCCAACATCATCTAATTTTTAACCCAGGAAGACCAAACTTCAAAATATTTGCGTATAAAATGTATTATGGTAACGCTTTATTTTTAATTTTTGTTGTAGATAAAATTAACAGCGTTGCTGTATCTGACTCCATGTTATTTTTAACACAATTTATAATCATCTAATTCTGCAGGTGCGACGACGACGCCCGGCTTAATTCTAGCAATATGTTCGATACCAAGGTCACATCCCTAGTGACGCACACTAATACAAATCTGTAACTGCACACTAACAAAAATTAGACACCGCCTTTCAATATACAGTCTGTCTACCTCATAATATGTCTATGACTTGAACTAACACTTCAGCCAGCTTTTGCCACTATTAGAAAACTCTTTCTAACCAAAGTTTCAATAGTAAAAAGAGTTTTCCCTTGAGGTATATAATGCCCTTGAGTTATTTAACCCTTACAGAAGTTATTCAACAAAAAAGGTA
>PQWD01002961.1:0-44406 GCA_019425675.1 Leucinodes orbonalis
GCTGGAATTTCCTTAGAAGGCAAAACGGACCTTGTTTTCGTTCCTGGGGGAGGCCGGGGAGAGGTCTGACCAGTGATCGTTACATTGAAAATGTTCTACTGGATCAAGTTGTCCCTTATCAAGGCTTTATTGGGGAAAATTTCATCTTGATGCATGACAATGCCCGATGTCACACTGCTCAGGCCACACGTGATTTCCTGAACGAAGTTGGAATTCACACTATGCATTGGCCAGCGCTCAGCCCCGATTTAAATCCCATTGAGCACATATGGGACGAGCTCAAAAGGAAAGTTAGAGCGAGGAATCCAGCTCCGACAAACATCAATGAGCTCAAGACTGCGTTGGTAGAAGAGTGGGGTCGAATACCACAATCATCCATTAAAAAGTTGATAAGGTCGATGAAGAATCGCATGAGAGCAGTGATCAGAGCTAGAGGAGGGAATACCAAATATTGACACGAATATTTTTTTATCTTACGCACATTTTGTTTCATTTAAACACAATAACCCCATACTGTGAAATTGTATGAATTTTCAACATTTTTTACATTATCATTAGCATTAACCTTTTTTACTAAACTACTGAATCGATTTTCATGCAACTTACACCATTTGAAAGCTCAAATACTAGGCTTTAATTATGTAAAACATTATATAGAGGTATAATAAGGCATTTTTTAGTTATATCACTTGTTATGCGTACTTGAGGCTTGAGTCGATTTACTTGCACGCGAGTGTATATCGTCCAATCAATTGGAGTTTTAACGATCAATAAACTAAAAGTTCAATGTTGAATTGGTTGTTTGCTTTTATAACAATACTAGCTGTTGCACGCTGCTTCGCATATTATATTTCATCCCCTGAAGGTTGGAATTTATCAAAAGCCTTTTTAGAGGATGCCTACGTCATAGTAGCTTTATGCATGCCAAATCCAAATACATCCCGCTCCGTCCAGTGGTATGGCCTGTGCGTTGATATATTACTATGTCAGCAGTCAGTCAGTTAGCCTGCCTGCCTTTTAATTTTATATATATTGATATTTCGCAAAAAATATTCTTACGTCACATGAAGTTATATTTCTTGTGTTTTACTAATATAACTCCGATGACAATACGCAGCATATCAAGGAGATTAACTAATCAAACAATTGGCTTTTAATGTCAGACTAAAGGGCACAGGCTTTCCATCATAGCAAAGGGGACTTGAGAAATTTACTTTACGGTCACCCATTCAATTACCAACATGTCTGTTTGTATTGGTTTAAGTGTTTCTATGTATAATATGTATGTATTACAAAAAAATATAAAAAATATGTTTATCCGTTGTTTAGTGTCCATTATACAGGATAATGCTTAGTTTGGGACGCGATGGCGCTGTGTGAGTGGATATTTATTTGTTTTATGTCTAGCTTGAAGTTTTGAAGAAGAAATACGAATTAATTAATTAATTAATAATTTGTAGTTCAAAGAAGCCAACAAAGTGTTCACCACACACTTCTAGATTGCAATAAAAATAACTGTCAGTAAAAGAAAGCTGTCGCCGCTTGCATTTTTAAATGGCGTCGTAGTTGTAGAGACGTTGCTTGTCGTTACATATAAATCAAATACCGTGTGCAGGCATTCCATTAATCATTACAGTTTCTCCGGGAGAAACTTGTTTACTATTTTAGTGCCTAGGTATGTCAAATAAAGAAGAAGAATAAAGATTTATTAAGAAGTACCTATTTCAATTCCTTATACAACAACAGAAGATAAATTTCAGTTGGAACAGACGAGTTCTAGAGTGGAGACCGCGTCTTGGCAAGCGTAGCGTAGGACGCCCTTCAGCCTGATGGACCAACGACTTGCGAAAGGTCGCTGGTGGAGGCTAGATGAGAAAAGCGGTGCCATATCTGGCACAAAATGGGGGAGACCTATGTCCAACAGTGGACTTTGATAGGTTGAAGAGAGAGAGAGAGAGATAAAGATTTCATTTTGTGTTGAACCGATCGCGATGGCTTTAAGCCATAATGTAAATAATGCCCCCCGAACAAGCAATAATCTTTTCTGTTCAACAATCAGTTGAGTCTGTCTGCTATGTCCTAACCACAGACATCCAAATATACAATTAGACTCGGACAAGCCCCAAGTTTATAGGCTGTCCCAGTGTCGCAATTATTTACCTGTGAAAAGTTATTATATTTCTTGGTAAATTTACTATTCATTCGATGATGGCATGTTACAATGCAAGGATGGCATTTTGAAAAAAAAACGGTAATTTCTTCTAATATTCATGCGTTTTGACTCGTCTCACAGAGCGTAAGAGCAGTGTATGCTCGTTGAGCTTACATTTGTCGCACTTTAAACGCGGCTTGCCCCATCTCCTGTATTGGGAAATCTGTGGTCCTAACCAATCTGTAAAAAAATATCAAGCGTCACAATCATATCTACTATGTGCTGATCATTGCAGCCGTATGTCAAAACGCTGGATAAACAGAGACAAACAAACAATAATTTTTGACGGATTCTTGCCCATAATCTTTTCCAAAGCTGTTGAGAGGAAAACGCAAGAATTACCTAAAAGAGTACTTTCATTATCAGTCGCATATCTTAAAGTACTCAAACGTAATTCATACTTTGGAATAAATGACGTTTAATAAAGACCAATTACAGTGAACGCTTCCTTATAATTTTCACGACATACGTGAACGCAAACAAGGTTGCATGTAGAATGCTAAATGCCAAAAAATTGCTGTATCTTTAGCGAATAAATATCACATATGACGTCATAAAGTGACCGCACTAAAACTATTCGGATGAAGTAAGAAACTAAATATGCGGATATTTTCGTGACCAGTTTAGATTCAAGTTGATCGATGGTTTGAACTTATTTATTTGATTGTTAATTTCGTTAACGACTTCAAATATGAGTGCTGGAATGGTTTGACATTTGACACGGGTATATTTTCTAAACCAAGTTAAATTTCAAATGTCCTTACGAATTCACTTACCTGTGGTATAGCATCATTATCAGCTCATTATACGTCCCCACAGAGGAGCACGAGCCTACTTGTGTAGAGTGATTAGTCGTCCACGCGGGTCCGGTGTGGATTGGTGGACTTCTCGCACAACCTTTGAATTTCTTCGTAGGCGTGTGTAGGTTTCCTCAACGTAAGATCGTCGGATAAACGTACATATAATTTTGAAAATACCTTGGTACCTAGTGGGATTTGAACCTGCACCCTCCAGATCGGAAGGCAACAGTCCACATCAATGAGCCACCGACTCTCTGGCTCTTTATGGTGCCCGTGGTACCATAAAGAGCCAGACATAATTTATGGTAGTAATTATTGAAATAGATCAAAATTAAATATTTATGTATATCTTGTACAGTCCAGTTGAAAAAAGATTTTTTATCAAATGAGAGCGTTTACTGCCCATTAGGAAAGGTGACCGAATGAGGATGCAAATGTTCAAAGGGGCCGTAACACTTTTCAACATATGTGACGCATACATGCTAGTTATTTAAAAAAAATAACAGTTTTTGTTCATCACAATAATGTTAAATAATTAACTTTATTTTGAGGGATACCAAACACTCTATCATATAGTGCTTGGATTTGCATCTTTTATTAAACCCGTGCCCTACTAAACTTATGAGGCGGGAAAATTGGTTTTAAAACCAATTCAACATTGGACGGTTGACCTCATTGCCGAGTGAAAATTCGTGCTAACGTTTAACATTAAGCGTGGCTGGAACAATGCACCGACTAGGTTCGGCTACTTTCCAATTATTCCAATGAGCTGACACGCATTTAAAACCACTTTTGGTGTAGTTGAAGACCCATTTGGTGTAGCGGTTGAGACGTCGACTGCAACACCAAGGGTTCCAGGTTCGATCCCCGGGCAAACTTTGTGCATGTTTGTAATGGTCTGGGGGTTTTCTTTGTATAATATGTATGTATTTACGAAAAAAAATATTATCCGTTGTTTAGTACCCATAATACAGGCTTCACGCTTAACTTGGGGCTAGATGGCGCTGTGTGAATGTCAGTGGATATTTATTTTATTTATTTGATGAGTAGGTTATTCGACTGTTAAGTAAATAGTGTAAAAACGTTATTGGTAACGGATTAATCAAGAGTAACTGAAATTCTCTTTAGCAATCTCTTCGAATAAGTATTAATGGACGCAGTTTTTTTGTACGTGACTCTTGTTTCCTACAAAGGACCTTTATAGTCTTTAAACAAAGTTATGAAGGTAACTACTTACTCTGTGGTCGAAAATATTGTAGTTTCTGCTATGTTTTGCCAAAAGTAAAATATTGATTTAAAAAGTTCCAAGTTGTGTTTAGGTTGTCTACTAACTTATTAAATATATAAAAATCTTAACGGTACAAAAAAGCTAACACGGCCAAATGTCTAATTATCTTTTACCTTTCCCATACCTAAAACTGTATGTTAAACATTAACCCTGATTCTTGTCACACAAATACCATTTTAATCACACACACAGTTATAAACACGTCTAACATAACAGTGGACATTGCATTTACGTGATATAATTACAATTGCATATCATAAAACATCTTTGAACTGTCCGCGTTGATCTTGCCGCGTTCAGAGACAACATTAAATCAAAGTCAAAAATCATTTCTTCAATTAAGGCTCGACGAAGGCAAATGAAGATCCCACTGGGATCCAAAACTCCACCTTTTTCCAATAGCTGCAGTGATTTATATTCATTAATTTTATTTATAATGCGAGAAAATTAGTAAAATGGTAACGATATCATTTTGATTTTTTCCAGTGCATAAGTTAAATCGATTGGTACTAATAAATGGTAAATAAAAATAAACACTAAAAATTTGAATTGATGAGCCACATAAAAATAAATCACTAATCACGCTTGCTAAGTGTCCATGCTACGCCGGGGTCAAAGCTCAATTTATCGTGAGCAGTATTTTTAATAAGTACCTTTATTTTTTTTTAACTCTACAAATTATTTTTGCACTAATGAGGTCAAACTCTATTGACAAATATGCGTTGAGGCAGGAGGATAGTTATTAAAAAATAATGATCAAATGCCGCAATTAAATAACAATATACATAGTTAGATATTTAAGTTATTGGCACTGCCATGATATTAAAGAATGGCATTGAATCACTAACATTTATCGAACCCATCTTGGTGTTTCTGGTCTTCTAAAAGCGATTGTTTCCAGTAACCATAACGGATGTCTGTTGCTTTTCGAATAAAATATTGAAATGTTATTTAGCGCTCTTGGCTTGGCAAATAAAATGTTTTGACTTTTAACTTAATAAATTAAAAAAATGTTACTGTGACGTCATATAACAAGCCATCTTTAAAACACAATAAATATAGTTACTGTAAAAATCCAGATGTCAAGAAACAAGAAACAAATGAGTGTTTGTAACAAGACTATTTATGCACCTATACTGCGAAATATTTAACAAAACGGTTATGGTCGAACTAGATACCCTCTTATGACCGGTTTCGGCCATTGTCGTAATGAATAGCCAAAATGAAGAAACTGTTCGTTTTCTAAATTGACCTGACACATACAAATGTTTTCAAATCCCAGTCGAAGTAGCGCGCAACACATTGCATGTGTTGGAATAATCTTTATGCAAGTGGATCTTGGGAGCGGGGTTCCACTGAACGCTGGTAGCATATTAAGTGAATAGATTAAATAAATAATATGAGTTGTAAATGTCATTATAAATACCAGTTTGATACAAAATTAAAATTATTAAAACAATTAAATTTGATTGGGTTTGGTCATTAACACATATTTTGGTAAACAAGCACCTTTTATGTCTCTATGATAAAATAAAAAAATATTTACAAAAATCTTTTCGTGTTTTTGTGCTTATAATGAAGTACTACAACATTTCTCAGAATAAAATTTTAATTCTGAAGTAATAGATATAGTAAAACAAGAATAACTTTTTACATACTACTAATCACAGTTAACCTAAGATGTTGGTTAAAGAAAATGCGTTGCCTGAAAAAAAAGTGAAGTCTGATAATTTTGCTCCAAGTACACAATTTCAAAAATCTAAGAACAATGATTACTGATTTTCACATTTATTTCCAAATACTGTAGCATGAAACTCATTAAGCCACAAGATTTCACAGCCTGTCATTTAAATTTTATTAGTAAATATTCATAGATTTGTTAATACATGTTGATATCCAGTTTTATAACTCCTATACTTGGCTTTCTATACACGCTCCGCTTCCCGCTCTGCTTACACTGTAACCCCACAAAACATGCCTCCAACGATCTTCAGAGCGGAAAATGAGATGGACGTTCCATCGCCGTCAATGGCTTCCATACAATCAGTTTTATTGGGCCACGTACTGCGATGAACATATGCAAATTCGCGTGAAATCGCTTTGTAATAAGCAAACACATCCGCTATTTCTTCAACTTCTAGGGTTGGCTCTTGAGATCTCTCGTGATAAAGTTTATGTGCCGATTGTAAAATAGATAAAGATTTCTCTTTGCGCTCACCAAGAAACGGTTCCTATGGAAAGGGGTTACTCTCAATTTATATTGTTTTATTTTGGTTCGACTGTCGAATAATTTATTGAAACTTAAAAGATTGGAAAAAGTTACTTAATCTTCAAACCATCCAATATATATACTCATATATAAGTTGGTGATGCAAAATGCTTAGATTTTTATTTCACTGCACCGAGACTGGATAATTCAAATTTCATTTTCATATGTCTATACGAATTCGTATTGACTTGACGTATTTGCAGTCCGCTGCTCAGCTAAACCTCCTTCATTTTGCACGAGATTTTTCCACACGAGCTTCCATACACTACGCTTGTCTGTCTAGACATGGACTCCCCTTCATTACCTGCCTGTACCAACTATCCCGTTTGTGCGGTATACTTGTACGTGACCGGCCCATTGCCACCATATGCCCATAAAATGTATGTACTATCCAGCATTTTATAATATTATTCAAGTCTACGAAGCAGCGAATCTTTAAGTGCTCCAATGTCACGACTTGAGCAACTTTATATTCCCTTGGCGAGCAATATTGAACGTTTACAACCAATATGTATCTAAGAGAGAGTTTTGTGTCACGACTTTGGAATTAGAGAATGCTTTCTATATCAATAATAGATATTTAACATTAGCAATAAACACATCGGCCAATAAATAATCCCATTAAATATGATTACTGTGAGCAAGATTTATGGTCCTGAGGATAGTGAAACATTCAAATGTTTGAGAAATGGTGCGCTATGCATCAAACACACTGACTTAATGGAACCCAGTTTCAACCTTTTAGGGTCTATACTAACCTCGCTTGCTTGGAGTGAATCTCGCTAATAAAGCTTGAGGTTTAGCCGACCTAGCAACGCGCACTTAACGTGTGATACATTATTATTCAAGTGCAAAGATTGGTGGAAATTTCTAATTATTATAAAATAGATGTACAGGATTTTTTTTATTATTTTGAGAAAATTAACTGAAAACAATAGTTTGCATATCAATTGCAGTAAAATCTAATCATTTTATGACCAAGACATTGAATTTAAATAACAAATTAATGATAATAAAACACCTACATAGCTAACGTAAATTAAACACATAAACAATCAAACCGAAGTGACCTAAATCTCATTTATACATTTGTACTTAAAGCCCAATAAGTGAACGAACGATGGTGACCTGATTTCCTAATCCCCAATATAGCCAATTTACTCGTACATACTTACACATAAGCAGTTTTGTGCTTCTTCCTCGATGATATTTCATACTTATAACAATATATTAAGAGCCAACTATTTCAGGCATAAGACTTAATATCCTGTCTTTTAAATGTACACTTTGATACCGTCCAATCCATTTCTTTGAATTTTGAACAGCATATGATCAGTGGTCATATTTCGATCAAGTTTATTACGTAAAGTTTAATAAAAACATCATGGTCTTACAAATCTTTTTCATTTTAAACTGGCAAATAGTTACTATTTAGCGTAGTCTCTTATATAGTTAAACCGAAAACTACAGGTGATACAAAGGGTGAAGATAATTATGGTAATATAAGATAAAAACGATCCACGCATAATAAGTGCCTAATCGACTCCATTCACGGTTACCTTTAAAGACCTTACTCGCCAACATACAAATAACAAAGGTTTTCTAAATTACAAACAGAGAAAGCGTAATCACTGAACATTACATTGCATGTGTAAGGTACTGTCATGTGTGGTCATAGAAAGAGCGAGCATGGAAGATGAAAGTCATGATAAATCAAAACATCAAACAATGGAACTAATAAGTCATATTTCACATACAATCGGCTCTATTGTAAGGGCAATGAGGCTTAAAACACTGGCAGCCTTGCTATAAGTTGGTACAGTCGGCAAGTTTAAAAAGATTGAATTTCAAATATATAATATCTGTATTGCATTGAAAAACCTTGGTAACCTTGATTTAATAGGTTTGTATGATACTACACGTCGGTGGCTTAATGGTGTGGACTGTTGCTTTTCTACCGCGAGGGCGGCGGTTCATATCCCGCCACGTACCAATGTGTTTTCGAATTTTCGAAAATATTTGTACGTTATCCGACGCTCTTACGGTGAAGGAACACATCGCGAGGAAACTTGCGCACGCCTGCGAAAGATTCAAAGGTTGTGCGTGAAGTCGTCCAACACGCACTGGGCCCGCGTGGACGACTAAGGCCTATATACACTATACGGGTAGGCTCGTGCCCCTCGGTTCGTTCGTCGTTCGGGGACGTTACGAGCTGATGATGATGACATATTAATTGTACAGGGTTGTGTTTTTTATGTTTATGGAAACGCAAGATAGAAGATAATGAGAGAAAATTACACGATATTTATAATATTACGATTAGCATCTTTGTATATGCAAGGAGTCGGATGTCTCTAACTTTGATAGTGATGCTTATAATCCCTACTGAAATAAAGTAACAGTGGCCTCACTTTTGTTAAATAATTGCATTAAGGACACGTACAATACTTAGACTGTACATTCCTCAGAAAATGCATTTGTAGAAAGGTATATAACTATGAAATATTGACCATGGGAAAGACAAGACAATGAGAGAAAATTACTCATACATCTTTTCTATGATATTTCGACGAGCATCATTGTTGTGTGCAGGGCGATGACGTCGCAAACTTTGATAATGGCCCTTTATAACAAAAATTTTAAAAAAATGATGTTTGCGGTAGGTCCTATGATAGTAACCAAACATAAAATAATATTATAGCTATATAATTTAGTTCAAACAAACGACTTGTCTCGCTCTATTAATATCTAGATAAGTTATCTCGAATCTCAATTAATGGAAGGGCACGTCATGTTATATTTAAGGTACCAACACTTATCAATGAGGTTACAAGGCGTTCCGACCTCGAACTTTCATGAAAGAAAGCTAATAGTAGGCCAAGTGTGAAAAACAGGCCATGACACTTGGGACCATGAAAGCCCCTTAAGTTTTTTCGCTAATCAATCATCACAACCATACAATTCACTGCTGCATAAGCTACTGTCATATTCGAGAGGCAACATACTGTCACTACTCTAGACCCGTTTGTCCAGAATCTAACTTCTTGGGATGAATAACACCAACTTTTTATTCGAACTGACTTACTCACTGCTGTTGGCCGCAGATGGCCTTTACAACTTCATCACATATTTAAAAAAAATTGAATACACCATGGCCCGGTGAGGCTGAGTCACATACATGTGAATAGGATCCCTTTAAATCAAACGTCCCTTATCATTATCAAGATATATTTGACCTAATTACGAGTAAAAAAAATACAAGAAACTTGTTTCGCATTTTGATCGAATATGGAACTCCAGCCCGATGATTTCCGAAAGGTTGCTGAGTCTGGATGAGAAAAGCTTTAAGAACGGTTGTACAAAAAATTAGGAAAAGCTAATCCATAGGTTGCACAGGGATAAGTTGTTAGTAGTCATGATAGTCTGTTCAGTATGGAATAATTATTTCGCCCTCATATGTTCGCAACAACAATATAGTTTAGAAATACATTTGGCAAGCGTGATGCTTTGATACCCATCTTTGCACCGAGCCGTTGTTGTTGTTACAAATAGAAAAAGAATCGTGCGGATACTCACGCTCTAGCCAAGGACGATCACGAAATTGTCAAATAGGGCTGGCAACTGCCCGTCAAATAATGTATACTTTTAACAGAGATAATTGCAAAATTATGCAAATTTTCAAAGCAGAACCTCGGCATTGAGCTAAGGAAAGTGCAGAGTAAAATATTTCCATTGCTTGTTTTACAATCCTGAGGATGGGAGCAGCGGTGTGCCCAGAGATAATGAGTAGGACGTGCAAAGTCAGAGTAATCACAAAAACAATTGACATTTCTTTTTTTGTTAATTGTAGTGGAGTTGTGCACAGAATTATTTCTGTTTGTCTATCGAAGATGTATTATCAAGTATTCACATTTAAATCCATTGTTTCAATTCATTGTAGTTATTCTAGTTCGTGTATTCTTAAGGACCGTTTTTTATAAAGTATGAACATATGTTTCTATGTATGTATATTAAACATTTATTATTTCCACTATCTTTAGAAAACTATATTTTACGCGTATTATACGCTTGTACCTTATATCACGTACGCATCTAGTTGCAACTTTCTATCACGTAGTTTAACATGCTTTATGTAATTAAATAGACACACCAGAGGAAATACAGATTACTTGGAATCCGGCAACCCTACTTCACGCGTATGATTAAAAACTGAAAAGCTTATTAAAATAATAGCAAGATAGCTGGATGGTTTTAGAGATTACCATGAGGAATGCAAACATTCCTGTTCTAAGCACAGGTGCGAATTCCTTAGGGACCCGCTAGCGCGTTGGTACAAATAACGATTTGTGATAATTTTGAACTTACTTTCAATGTTACTGAGATACATAATTACTGTTATAGTGAATCTGTTAGTACTCGTTATAAAATATGGATCTACAAAATTATAATGGAACGGTTTGGCTTCATGCACATGGTTAAGTGCCGTCATATAAATATCGCCTTTATCTTGAAGGCTTCTCGTAGAGTCATAAAAATCAAAACGTAGAAGTTGTAACAATTATAATTAAACTCGAATGTGAGGAATCACTACAAATGATTTCACTTCGAACATTTTATGTAACAGGTAAACTGTACAATTCAAGTACTTAGTCGTTCTTTTCCTAAAGCACGTATGATTTTCTTAACAAATAAATTAATCAAATGATTGTGAGTAGATTTAAGTTATTTAATATTTAATGGTGGATCCAATGACGGAGAGGTAAATTAGATCAAAAGAACAAGAGACGACAGATTAAATCACACTACTCTAATTTTTCGATAAATTCGCTATGCCAATGATATTTTGTATCGTTATTTTTTATGATCATGGATCATATGATCATGGATCATAGATTCTTACGTATCTTAGGAGATAACATAGAAATGTTGAGAAATCTTAATCTGTCCACGTTACAATTTTCACGACAGTAGTACTCGTCAAAACGACCCAACATCTGCCAAAAAGTAGCATTTTGTTCTTATCAGAAAAACATTCGAGAACCGTTATCACGCTGAGGCTGGTATTCGAGAGCCCAGTATCCAAAATTATCACGAATCGATAACGTTATCTGTATCGATAAATCAACGTGCGCATTGTTTGCTATACGTCTACGTTTCACGTGTACGTTCCACAAACAATGGCGTTAATCCAATACAAGCAAGGAGCCTTAACCGCAATGTGGCGACAAACGAATTCGTATCCGATTACTACTGAATAAATCAAAACGTAAATATACAGGATGGTCGGTAAACCGAGGGTCATGATTTGGAAATTAATACTAGCAAAGCCAGCTTATACTATGTTTCATTTGAAACTTATTAAGTCTATGCAATAAAAATATGGCACCTGCAAATGCTTAAATGTTATAAGAAAGCCTTCTCAAAGTTAATGAATTTTACAAAGATCTTTATTTAAGTCTTTTTTAGTTAACAATCAACATTATTATTTAGCATTTAAGGCACACAGTTGACTCCTGGATTTCGGGGTTTCGGACCATTAACTTTCCATTTTATGTTGATTATTGGCCGCCTCGTATCATCGATTACATTACATTTCATATTAAAAATTATCAATATTTTTGAAATATGTCTGTCTGGGTTAACTTTTCATCCTGTATAACAAAACTAGCGTTAATATACACTCCGATAAACAAGCGGAACGAAACTGAGGCGGCCGTGACGAAAGCTGCTAAACTCAAATTGGATTTTTAAGTTGTAGTACGCGAGAGCATGACGGGACCCTTTGTGGGCGAGCGAGCATTGCGTCTTGACGTGCAGCCATTGTGATGCGTGGTGCACGAATACGGAACACGCTAGCATTATTCTCGGGGTAATGCACAGTAAATAATGTACGCATAAGTGCATTTCTCTTCTACTTTAATTCCAACTCTTTCGAAAGAACGTTATTTTTGGTTGCATATGGCCTTCAGAAATGTATGGTAGGAAATTATCAAACCCCAATACTATTTCCAGCTGTAGAAGATCGCGTCCATATTCTGTAGGGCACAAGGCGACTTATATTAAAGTGACTGTCAACTTTTTCATTAATTTATATTGTCATTGCTATAGATAAAATAACAATCGCAAATATTATGTAATTTGCAATCATAGTACTTTTCCACCACCATTCATTACTTAGACGGTACATACTGTGGGTGAATTTTTAAGTAAACAACTTGCGTAACCAAAAGCATTTTGCTATCCATAACAATCAATCAGTTTTCAATCAGCATCATTAAGAATAACTTTCGTTTAAGGTTGTCAAAAAGCGCACCATGCCATACTCATTGCCATAAACAAACTAGATGCATAAACAAGAAGAGTCGTCAACCAAAAAATGTCTGAACTGCACGACACTATAACAATATACAAGTTATTGTTGTATTTATGTGACTTACGTGTATCTATGTTAATGAGCAGATACAAGACGTATTAGAGGTGTAGATATAATAAATATTTTTAAAAAGTGACATTAGAAGTAGCATTTAAGTGGCATAAGTAGATAGCACTAGAAAAAAAAATGAATTAAAAATATTTTAATTTCTTAATCTCAGGAGACAACCCTACTTTCATGCAATATTTGTCAGTAAAAGTTCATTAGTCGCGACCACCTGAACAATGGACGTAAGATTCAAACTCCGATCCGTTGATTAAACACCTACGACACAGTCGAAGCGACGGCGAAAGTGATCCGCGATTGTTGTTTGAGATAATTGAATTTTCGTACACCAAGTTACGCCCGTACAATATTCAAGATTACACGTAGGCTGTATTGTAATGTAATCACAAGAATACATTACGCGGAGATATCTACGACAAATCATAATCGACTGGACGCATTCATTTGATATATTAAGAAATTGACGGCCCGATAACATGGAGTAATGTACTTTTAGACCTTACAATCAGAAATGAAAGTATTGAAATAGACGCTAGGAACTAAATAATAGATCATAAACATACTAATGTCGATAACAATGATAATACTGGAGAATCCGATGCATATATTACGACTGAAAATCGTGAAAGTGCAATGTGATCGTTACATACGATAACTTAGACAATAGCCTTGACGTGTGATGACACAGAAAACGATTCTCGCAACACTGTTCTGAAGAACGACTAACATGCAACACTTGCGAGGACGTTGACATCATTAATCAAAAATCAAATCTTCTTATTGTTGCATTGAACACATGAGTAAGCACAATATTACGATCCAGAAGGTCTACCTGTAACTGTCGATTCACGTAGTTAAATCATTTCAGATTCACGGTCAATAATTATATAAAGGTTATGGAATGCGAGGATCACAGTTTTATTTTCGTATACAAAATGAGGTTTTGTATACGATATTACCGAGTAAATTGTAAAATTACCGGTTTTTAGAATTAAGTACGTACATTTCTAGCAATGTTACATTGTTCCTACATCTCGTAATAATCTTTTAAAGTGAATTGTGTCGCGGTAATGGTTTGCGAGCCCAAAAGTATGGGTAACAAGGCTAAAAGCCATCTGGCTTGGAAATTAAAATGAGTTTTGGTTGTATGTCCATATAAGAAAAGCTGGTGAAAAATATTCAAGGTGTTTCCAAATAATATAGGAGCCGTCTGGTGCATAGCTTTGGCAGATGACATGCCGCTTTCTCTCGAATAAGCCGAACTCTCCAACCCGGACGTGCTGCTTTTTGCATTGTTTTTGGTAATGTAATATTATTATTGTGGTTGCATGAAATTGAAAGTTGAAGTACTATACCCGCTCGTGAAAAATCGAAAGCAAATTGACCAGCTGTTTTGGTCTTAAGGTTACAACCTTATTGGTAACTTTCGATTTTTGATTTTATGGTTGAGGCCTAGTGTTATAAGCGCAGTAATTTTATGGGTCTCCCATAAGTGGTTGGGCGACTTTTAATGGGTAGATGAAGTTTATATGGTTAGATGAGAGAAGACACTTACTCTTTCGCACGGCGGAGGCGCATCCACCTCTGTGTAGATGCAAAGTGTTGATTTCCTCGACAGCGAATCGCTGGCGAGGCTGCTCGAGCTGGAGCCTGAAGAGAACTTCATGATGCCGCCTCATTCAGCAGCCCCTTGCTCAGGAGTTAGAGTCGATCAAGTGATGTCTAGCTGCACGTCTGCGTGATGTTGCCGGCACATCACACAAGTGCTCGTCGGGTCAGCCTCGATGTCAAGTTCTCTTGCTCGGTCAACCACTTGCGTCAGTGACAACTTGATTCTGTGCTCAAAGTTAGCTATACGCTTCCAAGGTCTTCACACAACCGGAATTTCTTACGGCTTGGCCTGTAACAAATGTGACTTGAATTAAATACTGTTTTTATACATATATATCAATGAAGTATTATGACAAATTTACATTAAGTTATTCTCTCAATTAAAATTTCACGCAATGAATTCGTCAATAGTTGTTAAAGCAATAATAATTAAGGATTGGAACGTCAACACCTGATTACGATTTTGATTACGTCTTTAGTGTTTTTGACATTGTTTACATATATTATGGTTATGTCTCTTTCGTAACCTGATGCGATTGTTAAAAAAATAAGCAAATTGTGTTTAGTTAATTAGAGCATACGCAGTTAATGTCAATAAAAACAGTGCGTCAATTATTTATTTGAAATTGCAAATTCATAGCTGCACGTTTTCTTTGCTTAGAAACATTTGGTTTTGTTAGAAATATTTATTTTATTTATCTATGGAATTCGAGTTCTCTTAACTTTCTATGCAGGGCTTCATAATATAGACTTCAGTACCTGTCTATCACATTTTTACAAGAAGTGTAATGTTATTAGAATTATAAAAACGATTTAAATTTTCATTCCAACTCATGTATTTGCGCCAACATAGGTATTATGGTTATATATAATGTTATTATTTCATATCTATTTGATAATTGTTTAAGTGAGGAAAGTAAGAATCTTTTTTGATTATATTATATAGATCCATGATTAACCTAATTATAATTTAAAAACATATTATGATATATGATGTTTACATCGTTTAACGTCCAAACTATTGAACAAATCCGGTAAATTAAATTTTACAAATTCTATTATTTTATCACTTACAAAAACAGACATTTGAGTTCTGACAAATATGCAAATTGATGTCTACTCAACGAGAAAACACTTTGTTATCATGTCTGAGATTTTAATACAATTGGTTTGAATACTCGTCCATGAATGACAACAACTCAACAAACAAAGCAATCTTATTTTTGAGAGAGAGCATTTTCAATTGAGATTACCGTGTATATGAACTTTAAACCTAACACTCTATTTTATTCATCTAGCTTCTACAATCGATTCTATCTTCTATACCTTTTACCTTTCGAGAGCATATTGCGCCGAACGAATTGTGTCGAAGGCAACAACATTTCGAAATTATATGATCTTCGATATGGTTCACAATGGTAAGTATTGTCGTTTAGGAAACGATTAACGTCAATTGCAAAACGAATGCACTTTTTGTTATATTACAATGATCCAGTTCGAGACATCGATGAAAGTGTCGAAACCAAGGTCTCAGCAATACAGATATCGCGATAGTTCTGAATCCATTATTGAAGATTGTCGATACGATAAAAGTGATTTGTGTGTAATAACATCAATACTAAAAGGTTAAACGAATATCAATAATGCACGAGATCGATTATCTGGTAAAGCAAAAGCTTGCGTATTCCTTTTGAAAACTTTGGCTTGATTATCTGCGATGCTGGACAATATGAAATGTCTGTTAGCAAATAGTTAAAAGTGAAGCATATCTGAGTTAGATCTGCATTCTGTACATTTATTGCTTTGTCTTTAATAGAAAAAGGAAACATTAATAACTGCTTTCCAATAAATAAATAAATATCGACTCACATTCACACAACGCCATCTAGCCCCAGATTAAGCGACGAGCTTGTAGTTAGTTAGGGTACTGAACAACTGAGAAACAGACTTCTACCTACTTTTGTAAATACATACATATTATACATAGAAAACACCCAGACCATTACAAACAGACATGTTCATGCACACAAACGTTAGTACTGCCCGGGGATCGAATTCGGAACACTTGGTGCATACTTGGTGTAATAGAAGATGTCTCAACCATTACACCAAATGGGTCGTCAAACATTCTTTTAGGGACTTTCATAGATTAACGGAATGGTAGGTGTTAATAAAATAACGATTATTGCGTTCGCCAATAAGTCAATGTATGGATTGTTGACATTGTTATTAGGTTATTGACTTCGTTTAAGTACTTGTGTTATTTCATTTTTAATTTAAATGTTAATTTTAACACACAAGCAACATACGAACTGTCAAGATGGTCAAGTATAAAGCTGTTGCTATTTAGTTGACATGTTAACAAAGGGTACTCAGCATTCAATATTAGACAAGTAATTTACTTACAAAGTATAGTACTTGTATAATAATGAATACTTGGTAGCCATACAGTGCTATATATGTATATAGTGGGTATACAGTATTGTCTTACTCGTTCAGTAACTAACTTGGTTTATGTTTTTTTATGTTATAAGTGTACAGGACGGTCTGGACGCTCACCTGATGGTAAGTGATACGCCAGACCATGACAGAGCGGCATTAAAGGAGACCAACAACTGATAGACAGTTATTATCCCCTATCAATGTCGCACACAACAGTATTGTGATACATATTTTACAAGTTATAGACTGCGCGTGCGCAGTCGTGATTTTGATTGTACAGTCAGATAAACAAAAGAGTAAGAAATTTTGTTTTGGGAATAAAATCGCCTACGCCTGACCATGGCAGAGCGGCTTTGATGGAGACCAACCATCCATAGACAGTTATTTTTCTCCATCAACGACGCACAGCGCCCGACACCCGAAACAACAGATGTTAGGTCTCTTATACCAATAATTTCACTAGCTACAGTGTACTCATCCCGAAACAGAGGTGCAAAACACTTCTATATGACGATATCTGGCACTGCGGTGGCGCGTACCTGGATGACTCAGTACACAGCCTGCCACATAGTATAATATCTACAGTAGTAACAGTAACAATTTCAGTTCACACCCGAGAAGGTAATACGCGTTGAGAATTAGCGACTTTGCATAGTGAGTCATGAGGTAACTAAATGTTTATGCAGCTATCACGCGTCGCTATGTAATACCTATATTTAACTTGACGATCGTTTTAACAGTAACTTTGAGAGATAAGACGTCTTAAAAACTAAAATCTATCGTCGTTTGTTTAGTTTGTGGCGAGAACGAAGATTTCATATTATTTACTATATTTTATTATGTTTTTCTGCATTTCAGACGTGGACTACATGTCCAGCGGAACTAGAGAAATCTAGTTTTAATGGAAGTGCTGGACATATCTTTCTTTTTTGCTTGACGGACACACGGAGAATATTATTGGCTTAGCATTGGAATGTATTCAGGTAGTATGACATATTTCTTATTATAGATAAAACGTATTGTGTACTTTATTCAGAGTTCTACACCTGTATTACATTAGCATAATAATACATAAGAAATAATTAGGCAGAGGTTACTAAAAGTATCTAAAACATTTAATTATTGTATCTTTCTTTATTTTATTTAAGTATTCATTGTTAAAAAATATTCCTGTTAAATTTATACTGAATTCAACATAAGTTCCGGTTTTATTAACGTTAGTTATTTATAAAAATAAAAACTAAAACTTTCCATACATAAATAATTATCACCCGTGAGAATGGACGACACGATTTTAAGCGTAGGCCCATCATGAAATCACCGAAAGTATTATTACGTACAATAATACACTAACTTACCATTATTTATTATTCTTTATAATGCAAATACCAAACAAGTACAAAAATGTAAGTATAGAAGATTTAAAACCGTTACCGAATTTGTCCACTGTTACGTTTAATAAACCTTGGCAGTGCTGTATAAACGAAAACTAACTGTTAACATTACGTGTATTGAACCTTCGTAGGATATATGCACTTGTGTAGATACGTACTAGGAGAACAAAGATAACGACGTCCTTCAACTACAACAAAGGAAAGTGTATGAACAAATGTGTGTGTGAGAGAAAAACTGATTGCGACACGCGACTAGCACGAGCCGTTTGCACGGTAGGGTTAACACTTATAAGGTTAAACATTTACTTAGTACTTAAACGTTTTAAGTCATTTGCAAAATCAGGATAAGCAGTCAGGCGTAGAAGGGGTAGGATCATTGTTATAACAAGCGAATTCGTTGTATAATAACGTTTTATATATTAACCGATTTTGTGTGAGAATTTCATAAAAATTTTCAGACATACTACAGCGCCATCTTACCCCAACCTAAGCGATTGACTATGGTAAATTCTTCAAATTCAACAGCCCGGGACAGTTTACTGCACAAAAATACAATAATAATAATAATAATTTGGTTCAAATGACGATAACAAATTAAATGTTTTATAAAGTATACTTTGATCTGTGTTGTATTGATTGATTTTGTTTTAATTTAAGCCTACAACTATTAACGAATGATTGCGAGCTGATATTGCGTTTTGCATGATAGGCCTCGACTTGTAAAAAGAAATAATGCAAATATATTTTCCTTACGCTTTTGGTTATCTCACGCATGAGTACTCAATGCACAAATATGTATCACGAGATCTTCGTGCCCACCATTCCACTTTCAATACCACTATTGAAGCAATAAATTACTTTAAAACATAATTTGAACTTTTAAATTTACAATAATCCTTTCGAGATAGGGGAATAATGACTAGATCAAAGCGCAGCTTTCCAACGGTGGAGATTTTTTCAAATTGTTCCAATAGTCTTGGGGTCTATTCAATTCAATAATCAAGTCATCATCATCATCATCATCAGCTCATTAGACGTCCCCACCGAGGGCACGAGCCGAGTATAGGGTGATTAGGCCTTAGTCGTCCACGCGGGTCCAGTGCGGATTGGACGACTTCACACACAACCTTCGAATCTTTTCGCAGGCGTCCATGAAGGTTTCCTCACGATGTTTTCCTTCACCGTAAGAGCGTCGGATAACGTACATATATTTTCGAAAATTCGAAAACACATTGGTACGTGTCGGGATTTGAACCTCAGCCCTCCTGGTAGGAAGGCGACAGTCCACACCATTGAGCTACCGACGCTCAATGGTGTGGACCAAAATCAAGTAAATCTAATCAAATCTCTTCTTTATACAAATAATAAGGATTCGAGAACCTGTTCGTCGGGGACTATGTACTATGGCAGAATTGATTTGGTTATTATTTTGGCAAGTCGAACTAGACCTTTCATTTGATTGACACATGAGTTTAGCATAGGTCTTTAAAGTTGTAAAGCTCTTTCTTATTTATATTTGGGTTTAAAGAGGATACAAAATTAATAAAAAAGGATATTATTTTCGATATGCTTTCTGGGTATGCGAGGTAAAGAGCCACTGTAAATTCTTATTAAGTTTACAAAAAAAGAAACAATGGTATTTATAATGTTTGTACAATTCGACATATAGCCGATCAGCCGATATGAACAAACATTTGCCAATTTCATATCTTTATTTAAATTTGAAGACAATGAAGTTAATACATTATTTGATTAACTAAACCATTTGAAACACGTAAAATGTAGTTTTGTTTCGACGGGCGAGTGATGATACCGAAATCCTTTTCATATTTCCTATTCTCCTTTGAAGGTTTGCAACGCACTAGTTGCTTCAGAAGCACGGCTTTTTAATGAGGATGAGGCTCCCAAGGCGATAAGAGTATTACTTATATATACTATTAGAAAAAAGTCTGCTAGTTTACCCAACTATAACATTAA
The DNA here is from genome assembly GCA_019425675.1 of Leucinodes orbonalis. Lineage (NCBI taxonomy): Eukaryota > Metazoa > Arthropoda > Insecta > Lepidoptera > Crambidae > Leucinodes > Leucinodes orbonalis. Next base: position 20,433 of record PQWD01002961.1, read on the forward strand.
AAAAACAGTGTCGTATTCAATAGGCCTTAGCAGTTTACTGCTGTACTTTGGTTCTTCTCCACACTACTGAAGATCCATTATCTCCGGCCTTAGCAGGCGTGTTCTACTATCTCCAATCTATAGTAAGTTCGGTTTAATGCCAGCTGAAAGTCCTCTGAGTTTTTTATCAAAACACCATCCTAAATGTATTATTAACTTACACATTTTCACAATTTACACTTTACTGATAAATCCAATTAATTTAACACACCGCTGTTCCACACAACACCTAAAATTACACTAGCTCTTTCCTCTTTCTTCGTTTGTATAAATATGATAATGTTACACTTTCCTCAGGGAAATGTGTAGCACGCGATGTATGGGATGTTATTATGTGAATCGAGCGGATCGGTAGGAAATACTAGTATGCATTGATGGTTGAATTATTTTGATTCTAATTTGTTTTTTATAGAAAAGGGCGTTTATATACGGCTCGCTTGGGTTGTATATTCAACATTGCAACGCCAAAGGACATACAGATGTTACTCATACTCCATACATTTGTGTATACCTCACTTTTTAAAAATTGAAGTTACCGAAAAAATAACATGGCATTGAGAAATGTTATAGCAGAATATTTTTTTTGATCTTTTGATCGTCACGTCTTGTAAGAAATTACGTCTTGTAACAAAATAACAAGACGTCACTATTAATATTTCAACCAGAACAACTCTCCAGAGAAACTCTGATTTTATAAAACTATCGGCTTTTCATTATCATTAAAATCACAATGTGTTTCATCATACTTAATGAATATTTATGCATCGAGAGAAATTTTTATTGGGTTTTCACTATTGAGAAGACCGCGAAAGAGATATGTAATGATTATAGAATCTTATATAGATATGGTAAATATATTCCGATATATCTGGGCGGCTCGTAACAATTAAGTAGGCGTTTTGATAATGTTATAGAAACAATCGTTGCTTCGTGAAGCGCTCGAAATGAGCATAAATTTGTTACCATTTCAGTAAGCATGTGGAGATAGAAAGCTAAATGACATCAACGGCATCAAAGTGTCAGTCGGTAAAATATAGATCAGGAAAAATTCCAGTAATTAAGTTTATTTCGCAGCCACAATAATAAAGAAAACAAATCATTTAGAAAAATATTAGTTTCTTCGTGCTTTTATATTCTGTTCATCGCAAAATTTATCGAGATCCATTGGGTTTTAGAAGCAATAGATGGAACATAATTTACCTGCGTCACTTTGAAATAAAATTTTATAATATTTGGTTTTTTATACTAATGGGATCAAATGGCTCATCTGACGATAAATGACAATGTCGTAATATTAACTACAAAAATATGAGCATATCAAAATATCAATTTGTGCCACCTACTTAAAGATAAACAGTTCTATTTACCAATAGAACATACAGCTAGCGCAAACGAAGATAGCGCATCGAAACAAGAGAAACACCTGATCACACGTCGATATTTGCATGTCCTAAATACCAAATGTGCCGTTAGTAAAAACGCAGTATGCATTACAGGGTCCACGTGCATTTCCTCCATTGAGGCTGGATGCGTGAGACCAAGAAACCGTGGCGATGCAATCAGCTGTGACTGCACGCACGGCCAAACTGCCTTTTTACACGCAAATTATTGATGAAACATTAAATTTTGTGCAAAACAACGGACCCGGTGATAATTTTTAATTGAAACAATCACTGTTATTGTGCTAGAATAAAATGGGACGACACAGTTTTTTAAGATTAGGAATACTTTCAATACAATTGAATATTTATGAGACATTTATGACTGATATTATTTTATATATAATTTCCACAAAGCTCATAAATAATTGGAAGTCGGATAAACAGTATTACCTGTATTGCTATGGATTGACGTAAGTTTACCAGTATCTACAGTGGCATATGTTTAAAACAAACAATGAAAAGGTTAACTCTTGAAATCTAGGTTGAGGCTAGATTCAAGACGGGCTTGATGATAGCTAGTACTAACTTTGTCCCAATTTAATTAATTACTAGTGAATCACTCATCGCTCAATCAACTAATCGGCAATGTAACATACACATTTAGTTAGTTTTTGTTTATTTCCTTTCGCGAGAACAACATTAAAGAGAGTTACGAAGGAAGCGTTAAGACATATTAGTTTTGATAGGTACTGAAAGTTATCAAAAACGTGTCATAATCATTACGACGTTCTATATTGCATGTAAGGCATATATCTAAAAAACACATCAGAAACCATAAAGCGAACGTTACATAAACGGAAAAATAATTTCATATCTTACACACTATTTTCGCGATTAAAACATGTGGCGATCGCAAAAGTTTAATAGAAATTACTGATACCCACGTAACTAACGAGAAAAGAAGAGCTTGCAATTTACTGGTTAACTTAATTCTTGTTATTTCTCTGCTGAATGATCTCAAATTGAGTGGGTGATTATTTTTCTTACTGTGTCCGACGGTGCGTGACGCTGCACGGTCTACGCGAGATGGCCCGAAGTTTAGGTTCAACGACCAACACTTGAGGTCAGGTGCGAGATGAGAAAAAACACTCACCAGTTTCCGCAATATCTAATTTTCGATCGTAAACGTTAATTGGGCTTCTTACATGGGTTGGACCCGTCCACTTAGATGTTAATGATCTTTATGAGAAAACGTGTAAATTGGAAAAGTAAAACTTATCGGTTATAACTTAACTTCTTTTTTAATAATAATTTGCTTGCAATAAGTGCATAAATCATTCAATAATTTTTAAATAATATCTTAATTGTATTTTTACGTTAATCGTTACTGTTAACAATTTTTAACGTAAAAATGGCTTGTATAATAAAATTTAAGTAAAACGATGGAAACTGTATTAGAATTCACTGCGTCACATCTGTCTCCACTTTTTGTTGAACGAACATGATTGATTGAAATATTAATTATTCTTACTCATTATCATCATGCCAAATCAGAAATTAGCTGCAGTACTAGTGTAGACTAGAACCGTTGGTAAATCGCTCGACTTATTGGGAATATTACGAATTTGGGTGTAATATTTATACATAAAGATACATTTTCAAATCAAAATGCTGAAAGTAATGTAAATTAAGGTTACGTAGGTAATGGCAATCTAGAAACCAGATACATTATATTAACACTTTATTACAATGTCATAAAATCAAAAGAATAATGGTTTTATATAATTCTTGCAAAATTCACCAGGTCAAGTATTCGCTAAGAGATGACCCTGCTGCGCGAGAATTGTAATAAATACTTACTTAAAAATTCAGACGCTATTTGCGTAATAATAACACAAAAACACCGTAAGAATTCAAATGCTTTTAAAGTTTATAGTCTGGGAGCATATTCAAAGGTAAATGAAATAAAACCGAAGTAAAATAAAGTTACAACCAGAGTTAAACAATCTGATGCTCGTGCGAACGATTAAATTCTGTACACGCTTATCTGAAATTGGAGTCATCTAATTTATGACTTCAATGCAATTTTTGTCTTTAAAACTGCATGATAAGATTGATAAGTAAAAACGTATGTGATAACAATTAATTTTGAATTTATAGATTGTGGAATTTACACAAGTTAGTTTCACTTTGATCTTGGTCAAATGTATGTAAACAAATCTTTAATAAAACGATTTGATTTGCTTGTTTCTGTTTTTCTTTTCTGTTTTGTTGTCACAATACAAAAAAAAACACTCACAAATGTTTGTACTGTCCGGGGATCAAACCCCGATTGGTATTACACCAATCGGGGTTTGATAGCCGGCGTCTCAACCATTACACCAGATGGGTCGTCGTATTTATACAAAGTAAAACAGCCTGCTTACGGCCCATCGCTTGGTTATGGTGTTGTACGTCCGCATGCTTGTTCAGTCATGCTGCGAAGACTGCATTCCTCAAATGCCTTAGGAGTTTGCAAATAACAAAATCAACCTACGGTATTTTTTTTTAAATTCACGACCATTACATATTGACAGGATCGGTAAGAATGCATCTAACTTAAGCGCCTTAATTCATTTATTATTTTTAAACACGTGCAAAAATGCATGTTAAAACTAAGATTTGTTTTTAAAAAAAACTGTAGGAATAAAGATTTAATAGTTGCAATATGTTAAATATAGCCGCTTATGAGCTGATTCATAAAGCGATAAATGACAGCAACTCTTTTGACTCTGCAACTCTTCGTAAAAGTTTTGCCTACAAGTTTCATTTTCTTTTTAATTTTGTAGAGATACATTCAAAAATGCCATTAAACAGATACCGCAGTAATTTTCTGTATTCTACGGCTTGTCATAAAGAGAACATGCCTCGGAATGCCTCCACACCGTGTGAGGTCTTCATAGTAAATTTATATCGCAAAAGGTAAAAAACTGTCGCAAAAACCATCAGCAAGACCGCACTTGTATGATTTGTGTGATATTCTGCTGCTACTTCGGATGAAGCGCTTACCTCTAGATATTTTAAATGCCTTGTAATGCCGTCGTAAAAGGCTTTTGCGTTTCTTGTTCTTTATATTTTTTCGTTTTTAACACTACAACTGCAATATTTATTAGTAAGCTCACGTTCTTGATAGTCAATCGCACAGTTAATTTATACAAGTATTACTAAAGCATCATTGCGTGTAGATGCTTTTTTAAAGATATCAACGTTCTGTTTCAGGTTGTGTTTAGAGAACTATTTGAAGGCTATATTATAGTTATCTTAATTAGAATAATTGAATAGAAAACGTATTCCGTCGTGAAAAAATAGTTTCTATGCAAACATCACACGTTTAACTGTCCAAATGTTAAATTGCACCTTGTGGGTTTCAAGTGTACCCGCATAATGGACTCTTCAGAGCATAACATGTATTGACACAATCTATTGTGCTGCAATGTCAATAGCACTTGATCGGTTGCCATTTGAGCATATATCAAATGCCTAGGTCACGTTCACCACGATATGATAAGAATGTAGCCGTCGCCCTTGACTGTGTCCTGATAGAGTTTATTGTCAAAAATGGCTGAGTGACTTTTGTCCGGCTTAGTTGGACTACCTTGAGCGCATGCGCCGGTCACGACCGAGATTTATCAGCCAATTACTGGGGCTCCATTTGTAAATGTTATAGGAAAATCTTATTTAACTATGACCAACATTTCAATATAAATACGCTGCAACTAATTCGGATAATTTTGATAAATTGGTACCCTGATATTTGATATCCTGCTATAAATATTATACAAATTAGTTTGATTCTTATTTGTATATATATAAAATGAGACTTAAATAATGTCAAGATAAGATTAATCTATACTAATATATAAAGCTGAAGAGTTTGTTTGTTTGTTTGAACGCGCTAATCTCAGGAACTACTGGTTCGATTTGAAAAATTCTTTCAGTGTTAGATAGCTTATTTATCAAGGAAGGCTATAGGCTATATATCATCACGCTACGAGTAATAGAAGCGGAGCAGCAATGAAGAATGTTTCAAAATCGGGGGTATTTTTTCATACTTGGAGCTTCCGCTGCGTACGCTGCGTAAACGGTTAAAGTTACACAAAAGTCATGTATGAGAGTATTGTTCTGCTTTTAATGGTCTACAAAAATGCCCGCGACAGCATATGTCTATCTTTTAAGGTTAGCTCACTATAACATATTTTTTGCTAAAAAAAATTCTGAAATTGACCCCGAAACCTTCAAAGTTGGAGGGAGGGGAAATCGTATGTATAGTGATAAATGCAAGTACCGTGTTATCCCGAATTTAATGCGAGCGAAGCCGCGGGCAAAAGCTAGTTTTATTATAATATTGCAGCATTTGCAGCAGATCATGGAAGTTCAAAAAGTAAACGCAAACTGCTGCAACTATTATAGTAGCTCGTTTTTGATTTAATTAGGTAGACATAGAAAACTATAATGGTACAGAATAAGGTCAGTACCTTTCAGCAGGCCGTACCTAAGCCCAGCATGTTAAACCAGAGCGCTTAATTGTTGTATCCTGGAATGACTATCTTTTCCAAATAAGTTCTTGAAACTTGAAGTAAAACACAGATAAACAAACAGTTTACAAACCATTATAAACGTGTGCGGTTTATCTGTACCATTCTAAACACCCACATTTTCTAACCCAATTCGCAATAATACCAGTAAGCTGTGTAACCAACAAGAAATGTTAGAACAGTGCAACTTCAACACGCATACGAATACGTAATCACTGGGTTTAGTAATTATTCTTTTATTAACCAAACGATTCCATTTATAATTAATCAATTTAGTTAGTAGGCTGGTTCTTTAATTAGTATGTCTACACGAATTAGTGGTGCAAAAAATCACAATGGATACAGCGATGTTCGATTAATTATGCAAATCGATCGAACGAATCGTTTTTTACATCAATAAAATTAGTTTTATATTATCTTTTACTTTTATTGAATTATTCGTAAAATATACTATATATTATTATTTATAATAATTTTGATAGGTACTCTAGGATCCACAGGTTGCGGAAAAGTAATTGAGAAACCAAAAAGTATTTGGCACAAAGTGAGGGCAGAGTTATGGTCAGTGCAGAATTGAAGGTGTAACAGATGGGTCCATGCCAGAAAATACCGAATTTTACCTTATTTTCGTTTCTTTTGCCCGTAACTCCGAAATTCGTACGTGAGTCTTCTATTGTCATGCATGATGTATATAAAAAACGTTATTGTGATTATTTTTAATGGTATGGTTATTTTTAATTTAAACTTCTTAGTAACATAATGCATTTGATTTACCTGATGCCATTAAATCAAGTCTTCAATATAATGGTTTCAATATGCCACAATATTTTTATTTATAAAGTTTTTATATTTCGCGAAATAAATGACGACTTTGTTTACCTATAATTTAAGGTATATTTAAACAACTTCAGCTGATTTATTATTCCACTGATAAATATCACCACAAATTAATAGCGACACACACCCATTATGTCCGATACACATGTCAACTTTCCATCAAGCCCTTGTCCTTTTAACTTATAAATTAGGGTATCCCACAAAAAAAGAGCAAACTGAAAACCAGTCGGATGGGTTCGCCCTTACCTGTACCCCGCGGAGTACATTCCGTACATTTTTGAACCTTTCATCAATGTGCAGTTTGGTAAATCCATCGACCAATACTACAAAAGATATTGGTCAACAGAAGCACCAAAACTATCCTAAAAACATGAAACCTACTGAAGGGGAATATCTACAAACATATTTACAAACGCGTGTTATATAATACTCGTATATACCAAATATGTACCAAGGAAAAAGAATAATATTTATTCAATTACACAATAGGTAAAAGCAAGTATAATATTTCAAATATATATTTTGTAAATGGAACGCGACTTTTGTAACATTAACAAAATAGAGCTGCTTGTTAATTCAAGACATGGCCATAATACATGCACTGCTAAAAAAAAAACTAGATCAATACTAACATCCAATGAATATTTATTAATATGTTTAAGGAAGTTCCAATTTCAAATTCAAACTGAATACTATGCCATTATTCAACAAAGCAGTTTAGCTTAGCATTAGTCGACTCCTTTTCACATCGGAATTGTATTTGTTATTCTAATGGGTGTGACATATTTACCGTACAAATCGATAATGTGGCTTGTTTGGTCAGAATTAAGATACAGGTGTAGGTACTTTATTCAGAAAATACTTTCTTATGACATCGATTCGGAATAAGAAGATTTTTTCATAGTCGGTAAAATATTGAGTCAATGATATTTTGGGCTAAGTTCGCAAAATGTTATCTGCGCACAAATAACAGATTTACGAATTCAACTACTTGAGCGTGACCAAATATAGGTCATGGAAATCCAGTTTGAAAGATATAGTTGAAAAGTTTTAAACATGTTATTTCAAGCGTTTGTTAGTATACAGATATTTTATGAAAAATTGCCTTCTAATGCTATATGATGATAGCGATGTTTAAACGTACTAATTTGAGAAACCAATGGAGAGTTTCCTATCTACGCAACACGCGCACATATCTGTTTTAATCAATGGCAATTAACTTGAGGTTCCGTTAGCAGAATTGCTGTTAAATTACTATAAAATACCACCTTAGTTCTAGACTTTTACGATTCTTATTGCCTTGACGGGGAAATCTAGTAATAAAACCGGCCGCTAGCGCTGCCAGGTGTTGAAAAAGTTTTACATTTGATTCGTTATTCAAATTTTCACAATTTAGATTTAAAAAATCTAAAGTATCGAATATTCGTTAATTTAAAAAAAATGTTGTTCGTTTTTAGTTTCATGTATCTTATGTTTCTGTATGTCTAAATAAATTATTGAGTTCTTTGGTTTGCGGACACTGTCTACGGCTTACGAGCTACTTTTGAAGGGCTCATGTTATGCATATATTGGTTCAAAAGTCGTATAGGTACTACACAAAGGTTTCCTAGTTCTATCACAATGCTTTACAAAGTATTTGTGTGCATGAACATGTGGGTTTGTATTAGTGTGTTTTCTGCACTGTGAGAAAGGATAAAAAATACTAAATTCTAGAGCATGCCAGATGTTTTATAACATAGAGTTGGTTATCAAAACATAATATTTAATCTGCAGTTTTGCACCTGTTGCCTATAGATGGTCCTTGCGGAATTCAAGTTTTCGTTATGTAGGTTGCACTGTCTGCGATACTTTTTCATTATTTCGAAGATTTGTTTCACATTACACGTGTTATTTTTATTTTTTTTCTTAACTTCACTGTAATTTGCATTATGTTTGAATACAAATTGCACAATAAATATTCGGGGAAATCACATTTGGGGATTTAGTCAGAATTCCCAAATGTATTTGTAAAGCTGATTGGTCTTTGTATAGCCATGCAGAGATGTTTAAAGGAAGTTAGGGATAGAGACTGGATCTTTATTCTGGATCTGGATTAAGTCTAAATTGCAAGTATTGCAACTCTTTAACTTATAAATAACTATAAAAGCATACATTTTAAAATTGAAGTTCTACAAATGTTGCAATTTAACATGAACTTAACTACGGATTTATTAAATTGCATTTGGAAAGTGTAAAAAAATAATCCTATAAATTGATAAATTATTGGACGTCAAATAAAAATGCAATAAGAAGTGACTATGACTATGGACTATTTAGTGCTGTTTTTAAACATTTTAGTACAAAAGCAAAACAATGTGATCAAAAATTATTTACCACTACACCAATTCAGTATAGCAATTATTCATTCCGGTTTTCGTTAAGGACATTGCACGTCAAGGGGACATATGCAAATCAACTTAGTTGTCACGAAAAATTTCAATAAAATTATTATATGTGTTGATTCGATACGCGCAACACTTGTGCAAAGATAATGTTCAATGGTATTGTATGAGAAAGAATTATGCTACCTGATAAAAGTATCAGATAAATATAATATGCCATATATGGACCTCGATTTATCAGCGTATTCAGAGCCTATTTTTTAATGAATGCTTCGTTTGTTATGTAAAAGCAATGCTATTAGTCTTTAACTTTAATTTTGAACACCCATGCATTATGTATTTTTCCCGATTTTATTATTTTATCTTTGAATGCGTAAATGCTGTAAATATTTTTTAAATACCTTTTAATACCTATGCCCACTAAGTTACATTTCTCGTTAATATACCTATGCCCACTAAGTTACATTTCTCGTTAATAGTGCTTCAGTGTCACTATTTATAAACCTGAGGATAAAGGTTTGGGCTTCACTATAAACAACACAAATATATAAGTTTTTCAGGATTCATTACGAGAATTGTTATCCCAAATAAATAAGTTATTACGAAGGCGTCGGCATTCTCCTATTAAGCGCGGCCATTATTCTTGCGTATAAGCCAACCGGATATCCATACATGTGGAAACGGGTCGAGCGTTGGGCCGCTTTTATGGAGGTCTGGCTTGGAACGCCAGCAGGGCTGCCATTTTGCATTTATGGATTATCTTACAAAAAGTAAAATCATTACGTATTCGTATTAATTTTTTCAATCTTTGTGCTGTGAGATATTTTATAAACCTCCGACGAAAGGCGATCTGCTAATCCGCAGTGGCCCAACTTGCCAGATTATCCCGTGTACCTGCTAGGCTATTTTGCTTCTACACTAAATGAAGGACTGCAAGGTTGATGTAATGTGTTTTGTAAAAGACACAAAAATATTTATTATTGGTGATTGTTTTGCGATTTAGCATTTCAATACTTATTGTGTTATGAAAATGAAAAGTGTTTATTCAGGTCCTTATAGAACACTTATGAATGTCAAATGAAGCTACCACTGGTTTGGACGGTAATTTTCTACTGAGAAGAAGCAAGAAACTTAGTTAAATTAAATTATCTTCCAATTTGAAGGTAATCTCGGCTAAGTTTTTATTCAGTGGTCACATCACTGACGTGTACTCATATCTGATCCAAGATTGCAATTAATAAGTAATTTAATTTTGGATGGTCCTACATAAAGACGGTTCCTGAAACTCAAAATAGTGAATAGGCTGTTTCTAGGCATACATACATCCTCAGCCGCATTATCACTTACCATCAGGTGAGATAACGGTCACATGCCTGTCTATGATAAAAACGTATTAATATGTAAACAAAAATATACTTGACACTTTCTAGAGTCATTAAATGAACATAAAATCTAATCGACCTACTCAAGACCATGCGCGTACGCATGTATGAGATAATAATTTAATGGTGACAAATTAAAGGGAAGCGCTCATCATTACCGTAATTATGGTTACAATTTTCGAGGTCAGTCCACTCATACATTGTTCTTGACCATAATAGGTATGAAGATACAGATTAGCTTTAGGTTATCTGTATAATTTCATGTTACACCATCGGAATTTTTATTTCGTACCAATTATTGTTTGTCAAAATTATCTTAATTTTTCACTTTTGCTTATTTTGCCAATGTCTTTGGCTCAAGATTGCTTTCTTATTTTACTTTGTGGAACATAGATTTATTTTTATGTCCCACCAAGAAAACGTCGTTTTCGTTAAGTCGATAATTATTTTTTTGTGTTGAGAGCCTTTTGCGTTGAAGCTGTAAAGCCACAAGCGAAAAAACTGCTAATTATATAATCATCTGTGTAATGGAATGTTTGGAAATAGATAAAAATATAATTCAGAATAATTTATGCAGCAGCAGAGATGTGGACAGTACAGATGTTTTATATTAATGTGACAATTTTATTTGCTGAAGTTATGTTTGTACAGGATTCTTTGTTTTATATACTGGCAGCCCTATCCCATACTGTCAACAAACAGCTCTCGAGCTGCATTACGGATTCTAGCAACAAGCCATCGCCCTGTTTTAGACTAGGTGATAGGTGTGCTGTTATGAAAATTCCTAGACTGCGAATAATGCGGGCGCTTGGTTTGCTGCATTGCGATGAGTTGGTCTTATTAACCACCGAGACTATTTACAATGGATTTTCTATTGTCTCGTATTGTGTAGAGAGTAAAGAGTCACTTCTTTGTTATTACTAATTCTATAGAGAACTGAGCAATGTGATGCTCTTTGGCGAGATTTGTGTCGTCAGCTCAATATTGAACTAGCCCTAGTATTTGATTTGGCCTGTTGGCGATTCTTGATTTTCCCAGTTAAGTGGATCGACTAGTTTTAACTGACCAGTGTTTTTACTTTTTGCCCTCCACTTAGTTCACTTGTGTCGGATGACTCGTCAGAAAGAAATTGAAAATGCTTGTTATTTATTAACAAACTTTTTTAATTGTCACTCAAGATTTAATCCAAAGGTTGCCTGCAAGAAATTGCTACCTTAGCAATAAGGCCGCCAACATTGTACTCGTTTTTTGTTGTGTTGTATGCTTTTTTCTTATGTGCAATATAGAATTTTTATCCTCCTCTTCAACCTATTGCAGTCCACTCCTGGACATAGGTCTCCCCCATTTTTATCCTATCCTAAAAAAATTGGCGATTTTTTATTTTCAAGAATATTTTAAAGAATATGCTCCAGTATAAGTAGTCCAAAAATCAGATGTTGAGATTTGAATGACAAGGCTGTTGTACCTAGACCATATAATGAAGTGCTGACGACTCACGCTATGCGGTGCAACCAGTTCCTCATCAGGCCGACGACATGAAGATACTCCAACCACTTGGACCGTTAAATGAGAATAAGACGATGGATGATTAAGTGCATATGGCATGTTTTATTTTACAGCAGTACAATTTCCTTTGCCCCAGCCAACTTTGTAAGGAAAATGCTTTTATGATAAGAGAGTTAACGACATAATGCAATTTCTTAATGTTTGAACAGATGTATGGTGTGTATTGATAAATATGGTATTGAAAGTGACGTCACTGGTGTTAAAATTATTAATGTAACTATGAAAGACAATGAGGACTTTCCAGTAAATGCACATATCAATATAGTATTTAAGTAAAGTAATACCGGTAAAAGATGTCATAATTATATTTTAAGGTACATAATTATCTTTTATTTTCTATATTATCTTGGACACAAATTTGTTTTTCACGAGCCTTAATCTGTTGCAGTTCAAGTGATGTTTTCAGAAATTCCGACTCTTTGTAAAACATCTTAAGTCTTGACGCAAATACTGTTATTACCACTACACTTACAGTAATGCTTAAATGAAACAGTAATTATTTGAAATATTCATTTATTGTCTGCATATTTTTATACAGTTGTTTAGTAATATTATATCAAATATATTTATTTTTGTATCTTATCTTTTTTTCAGTCATTATTAAAATTTATAACACTATCGATATAAAGTTTGATTTTTAGTAGTTTGTGGTAAGAAAAAAGCGAAGGACTTTCACCTAATTTCAAATTAATGAAAAAGCAGTTTCTGATTGTAAAATACTATCGTGGAAACACGTGTTTCAAAGTAAATATTGCTTAAAAACGCAGGTATAATGTTTCTGCGTAGATATAAGCATTTCGCTGCGCTTGCGCAGCTGCGGGCGCCACTACGTCACCGACCGTTAGGCACCTTAGTCTACAACGATTTGTTTTATGTCCTGTGTTAATACTGAATTTGCTAATTATCTTTTGAATATGAATTTCACATATTACAATGACATCACCCATTATGATAGAGCTGTAATAGTTTCAAAAGTTATTGAGTTAATATGCTAAAGTTCAAGTTTGAGATGTACGATATACAATATAATTGATATAACTGCTCCAATTAACTTGAAATCTACTTTTCCCATGTTTACACGTATAGTTAGTAAATTAAAGTACACAGAAGCTTATAGAATATTTAAAATTAGATTAAATATGATGTTGAGAACTTGAGATTCTCTTTGCAGAGAGAAATCTTGAGATTGTATAGTTTTATTATATTGTGAATAAAATAGTGAATTCTTACTTTTTAGACTTTTTTGTGTATGTGTAAGCTTTTGTCATATTTAGAAGACAACATTCAAATTTAACATTTACTAAACAGCCTACGCTATTTAAGGATGAACAGAAAACAGTTTGTCGAAAGAATATTTTGTTTAGGTTAAAATCTTAAACGCCATTTAAAAGGTAAACAATTTAACCGTAATAGCACGTGATACAAAATTCGTTTACAATTCAATTATCCAAATATTTACAACACTTAACGCGTTACGTATATCTAGAAACTGCCATTGCTAACGTCAGCACTTGTAAATGATGATTATTTAATTCATATGACGTTGGTAAGATTGATGATGGTTTTGATTGTTATTAAGATACTTTATCAGAGATTGTCATGTCGAAAATGCTGCCTAAGGACAGGGTACTAGGTAGTAGACTCGGTACTGAGTCGTCTAGGTAGGTACCGCAGTGTCAGATATTGTTCTGTGAAATAGAAGTGTTTTGCACTTGTGTGTTTCTGATGCGGGCACTGTAGCTAATAAGAATACCGGGTATAAGAGATCTAACATATGCTGTCTCGGGTGTCGGGCGCAGTGCGGCATTGGTGAGAATAATAACTGTTTATCAGTTGTTGGTCTGAATCAATGTCGCTCTGTCATAGTCAGGCATATCAATTACCATCAGGTGAGCTTCCTGACCACCCTGTACACTTGGTAAAATAAAAAAAGGCAAAGTATCGAAGTACCTATAACCTTTGGTGCTGATACGTAGTTTTAACTTTGGTATAGCAGGGCTGAACTGGCAAAAGGGACATCTAACTCGAAGAACCTAGAAAGTGCTCGATTTAGGACCTCGTAACTGCAAATACAGTTAGGGGAGTTCACACACAAGATGAGAAGATTATTTAAAAAAAAAAAAGTTAAACTTTTCCCTAACTAACCAGAGGGCATTCACTGACCTACACTATTAAAATAAAAAAATTACACACATTTTTTTGCATCTACAAATTGCCACTGCTGACGTAAGCGCTTGTTAATTATGACTGATTAATGCATGACGTTGGTAAGATAATGGTAATATTTACAGAATACCTGGTCAATTACGCATTCAATTGATTTTGCATTCAAAAAACATTCAAAACACATCAAATTATTATGTTAGTAGAATTAGGACAAATTTTGTTTGTTGGCCCATGCAATGATGTAAAAAAGTATGGATTCGTGATATGCTCACAAAACAATCGAAAATAGTGATCCGAATGCAGTGACAGCACACATACACATATTTCGAATGAGCGGTTTACCTACAAAAAAGAGTACAAACTGTACTCTCTTCGGCAGTCATTTTGAGGCACGGTGGGATCTACCTTTATATATACAGAATATCATTGGCACGTGCCATAACATTCGTGCGTTATGGTATGTGTTGCAGAAATAATATGAAATCCGATAAATTAATAATTTAATAAACTTAATTTAATTTATATTAAATTATTTCAATAATTTATTGTTGTCTGACAAGGTTTCTAACGCAATACATGTTAAGCTTGTTTGAGAAAAAAACGTAAAGTATCTGTTATCAGAAAACAACATTGACCCAGTTGTATCGTTAACCATGCATCTACAAACCGACAAAAATATTATGAAATTTTCATAAAAAAAGAAACAATGAAAACGCTAGACAAAGCGAAAGTTATTCTGTGGTATTTTGATTTTATTTTAACCGTTCGAAGTTGTTGTGGTTTAAACTGTTAAATGTTTTTAACTACGTGTAATAGTATATATAAATTATATGTGATGATAGTAATCAATTAAGTATATCGTTTAAAACTACGTTTAGCTAACTGTATTAAGTTCATTACGATGTTTACTATCCCAATAGCCCATAATAGTATTAGCACCAAACCGCTGAAAGTAAAGGGAAGTCAAAATATACACTGTAGGCGAACAGCATTTAACCCTTTGGTCGCCAGGAGTTCAGACACCATAGAAATCTATTGTTTCTGAAACCTTAAGGTGTCATAGGCGTTCAATGGGTTAATGGTGCAATTAGAGTCATTACGATTCTTACCTAAGTTTTTACCTTTGAATCGTCTATCAAGTTGACTTTTTTATTGATTGACTGGGTCTGCCTGCATAAAAAATATCTATTTTATTAAGAAATAAACATTTATGATTTATTTTCAGATGTTACAATGCCTAACTAAATTCATACTTTATTATAATTTTATTCTAATCGTAACTTGATAGTTACGATTAGAATACTTGATAGTTACATGATTGTAACGAGTAAGGGGAACACCTCCTTATTCTCTGGGTGTTTATTTACACTTAATTGTTGCATAATACGCAATTCGCTTGCATTGCCATAGCATACTGCATTTAGTAAGCTTCCCGTTTATTAGATTACCGTCCCAGTTGCACCGGGCCAAGGCTGCAGTGGCTGTTTTTGATGTAAGCCGAAGCCAGCCAACGTGCAACGCGTGTTTTTTGAAACGATTATATTAACTTTTAATGCGCTGTGTAACGTTTTTTTTAACTCTAAACAGGTAAATGCCTTAACAATATGATGTTGTTTAATATTTAATACAAAATGTCACGTTTACTATGAATTCAATAATTTAAAGATATATGTACATGATTGGTTTTTCGAATGGCCTTAAGTTGTCTCAATAAATTGCAAGTACCTATTAGAAATACTAACCATTGCGACAGTTGTTTAACTTACCCATCATTCTCGCATCTTATTGATAAAAGAATATTATGAAATAAATATTGATACGAATGTAATCCCCGATTTGAAAAATTCTACAAGTCAACTTCAAGAAAAATATAATCAAGACAGTCCAGATGTGATGGTGAGATGCCTAACGAACCTTGTGTGACGCAAGGACGTCATTATAATAGTTCCTATGACATTAATGTTGGAAAACTAGCTCGGAGAAGTTATGTATCGAGATTAATAAACAAGTCGGTAAAGGAAATTATATTGCAATGGGTTTTTCTGCGTCGGATGTTTTTTTTACATGAAATTGAATTCAAATGTATAGAAACAGCAAAAGTTTAGTACTTTTAACCAAGAGGTTTGTTTAATACGGCTATTGTCCATACAAAAGCATGGGCCAAAGACGGGCTCCCCGTCGCCCTTTATGCAACGCTTTTGATGCTTTTTTTGGTTTTTGGTTTGGCTTTTGGTATTTTTTATTCAAAACGACTTTTGGTCCATAACCGCTAGTCTTTACAGTTTTTTTAGTTATTTTTGTCATTTAATTTTACCATTGGGTTAGTACGTATTACATATGAAATACTTTTTATGAATCAAAAATGTCCATTCCGCATAATGTTTGTGTTACTTTCGAATAGTGAAAGTTTTTATTTGAGTGCTTCGATGGTAATAAATAGTTTTGATTTCTAACAAACGCAATATTATAGCAAAGCTTCATAATTCCAGTATTAATTGGCTAGGTTTCGATGGTCTTTAAACGTAGTCAAACGCAGCTGAGACATGGACACTGACTGCGGGATTGGTTCACAAGTTCAAAGTCACTCAACGCGTAATGGAGCGAGTTATGCTCGGTGTCTCACTTAGGGATAAGATTAGAAATGATTTAATCCGTAAGAGAACTAAAGTTACCGACATAACCCGCCGGATCAGCAAGTTGAAGTAGCAGTGGGCTGGTCACGTAAGTCGCAGAACCGATGGCCGTTGGAGCAGAAGAGTTCTGGTGTGGAGACCGCGTCTCGGCAAGCGTAGGACGCCCTCCGGCCCGATGGACCGACGACTTGCGAAAGGTCGCTGGTGGAGGCTGGATGAGAGAAGCGGAGAATGGGGCAGGCCTATGTCCAGCAGTGGACTGCGTTAGGTTAAATAGAATTGAAACGTAGTCTTAGAAAATACCATGGGGAAAAAGGTTAGTTAAGAACAGGACCACTAATTATTGACAGGCACAGTCTACATCACAGACATCGGAATAACAATATTGTTATTCCGATGTCTGTGTGATGTGTGTATTGGAAATCTATGGTCTACATATTTATTTCGATAGATGTAGATTTGTAACTAGCCTGATTTTTAAAGCTGATAACCATTTGCGCTCATCAATGAATTGATAAAGCTGTGGAGATCATAAGTGGTAAACCATGAAGTTATTTCAAAAAGAAAAGCACCCCTTAATCAAAGTACACGAGTTTTATTGTACTTTTTAATCACTTTAAAAATATGTTTATAAGTTTTGCCTAATCATTATGAAGCAAAAAAGTTTATCTCTCCAAGATCAAAATATCGGTCGATTCCCTAATAGATCGTGTGGATAAAGTGTAAATGCGAGTGATCGTTGCGCAAACGAATCTCGATCGGCTCGTGATCGATTGGACCCTGATGGGAGGTGCACGTGTCAGCGTTCTAGTATAAACTGCATTCCTATGTTGAAATATTAACACGACTAATTCGGACTATTCTATTATAAGCATAACTCAGAGATACAAGCAAATCCAAAAGAATTATTGGAACAGATAAGTAGTAAATAAATATCCACTGACGCTCACACAGCGCCATCTAGCCCCTTATTAAGCGAGGAGCTTGTAGTTAGCGTACTAAACCTAATTATATACATTTTTCATTGTAAGTACATACATAGTATACATAGAAACACCCAGATCATTACAAACAGACATGTTCATGCTAACAAATGTTTGTACTGTCCGGGGATCGCGCCTAGAACCCTTTTTGTAGTAGCCGACGCCTCGACCATTACACCAAATGGGTCATCAATAAAGAGCTGAATATGTATGTGGTAGTAGACCGGTTTGACATGCAATATGCCTTAGGCGGATATTTTATTTTTAATTTATTACTCTACAATTCTACAAAGCCAGGAACAAAGCTAACAACTGTATTGTTTCTTATGATCATTTTACTCGAGATTTCACTCCAAATCCGAACAATTGTACAAAATAGGAGCATAAATATAAAAGGATATAACTCGTACCAGGAATAGAAAAGATTTTGGTCTTGTCTTTCACTACATTCAAATATTTGTTAAAGCTCTCGTTATCAACATCAAACAAGCAGTTGGTATAGTGGTCAAAGACCCTAGTTAACAAAGGGTTGAGTAATTCAATATCAAGTTATGTGTGGTCGGGATTATGTGACGGCTAAGTAATGTTCCCAAGTTTTTTTATGCTTACAATTCTTTAAATGTATAAAATTCTATTGATTAGTTATGCCCCTTGACCTAGCATAAAACGTTCACCTAATTTAGGTCTAAATAGGCACTGAAAAACAGCGTCCTGGCATGGTTCTACCGTGCTGGGACACATGCTGAGTGAGGTCGTATTTGGCATTTATTTATATTATTTCTTTTCCCTTGTATTTTGTATGTTTTTTGCCAAATAAAGTATTTCTTTCTTTAAATATGTCATTCCTATTTCAGTTAATGATTATCCACTTGAATCTACGTAAAGTATAAGTATCTTTTCGGAGTATTCCATCTCCCATAGTTAGAGATTCTTATTTTGCAGTGCAGTTAATCTGAGCACAACAAACAAATAATGTAGTATGATATTTACTATCAATAAAGCAGAATGCTTTTCTGTCAATTGGTAGATCTGCTCTTTAATCGGTTAGATAACTGTTGAGTATATTTTGTCAAGCAGTTGCATTTGAACATCGTTATTCATCCAGCGAGTTTGGTCAACGGAACAAACATGTTTATTTTTTTTTATTTTTTTTACTTTAACCGATTCATCAACATCTTACTTGTACTATCTCGAGGATACATTAATCCACATAATCAACACTATGCATCTGCTAGTCCTTCCTGTCAGACGAAGTTACACTAGAGTGCAGGCTGCAATTGCACACGCATGTAATACTATAGTATGAAATTAAAAACCGTGTGATTGCCCCACATTTACACGTTGTTATTCCACTAGGCGGACTTTAACCGGATACACAAAATGAAAGAGAATCATTGTCTTATGCTTCATTCACTATCAACCGCGATAATATACAAAAATATCGCACATTTTAGGTGCGATATTGTATTTAAAAGATAAGAGTTCTTATGCAGATAACGACTGTATTGTTCAGAAAGATATGCAACGGAAAGTATATTTGAGACCATGGTTTTAACGGTTTCCGCAGCTTTATGTCGTCAGCTTATTCAAATCTGAACAAAAGGGACTATTGATATTATTTTCCGGTGTATTGTACAAGATTTGCTCAACACCTTTGGTGTCCATTTTTGATTATAGAAAGTAGGGACCGGGACATCGCTTTTATTTTTTATAATAAATGTACTAAGGCACCAAATTCTTTAACAGAAAATAACATCATATGCTTTATCGAAGACTTACTTAGTCTGAGAAATTTTGCAAACAGCAAAAAACCTAGGACATCTTTCACACTGACGTAAAATGGTGGGTACATAATATAAATTTATTTTTAAACGAATTGATTTTATCACATGCTAGTTTTAATGAGTTGGCATACTTGTTTACTAGAATACATTTATTGTAGATCACTTATATTTAAAAGTGTAAACAAGTGAATACCCATACTCTTTTGTTTTCGACATAGATGTCAGGTCATCATGTTAATGAACTGTTGTCTTGTTTGAGGCGAAACAATTTTAGCCTAAAGCTACAGGCATGTCTAATTGCAATCTACATAATAATTGTTGCTTGTTGACTCACGCACGACATACACGTTCGGGTTTCAACCCAACATCGGCACGATGTTTGCCAAATGATTTATTGCGCGAATTCCTTTGTTTCTGGGCAAATTCTTTCACATTCTGCTAAATGGACTCTTAACATGACAGTGATGTCATCTTTCCATCAGTCCGCTCATCAAAGACAGGTGGAACGAATGTTACAATTTCGTCGCCGACGTCATCTGTTCAGTATTTTGCTACCATTTAAACCCGCGTGAAAAGTTACTTATTACCAGCGTTACATTTATCAATTTAACCGAGCGTGTTTTACTGCTGTGAGAAACGAATAGAATTGCGTGGCTTGTAAGTCATAACCGATTGTTCCGCGGCTCGCTGGACCACTTTTTATAAGATTCCCAGTATTGAAGCAACCAACGACGTCGGCTAGCGATTATCTAAAAGTGCCTCGACAAGTCGTGCGTTATTTCGCGCTAAGGGGGGGGGGGGGGGGGGGGGGGGGGGGGGGGGGGGGGGGGGGGGGGGGGGGGGGGGGGGGGGGGGGGGGGGGGGGGGGGGGGGGGGGGGGAGGGGGGGGGGGGGGTGGGGGGGGGGGGGGGGGGGGGGGGGGTATATCGAACTTTTTCCTCTCACGAATAAACTGCCGAGAACAAGAAGCACAATTTTAGAGGTCAACGATATTTCTCTCGCTTCATTCCGATAAGCACTGAAACACCGCCTAACCTGTTCTTCAAACCCACTTACGGAGCATCTGTCTCGGATTTCTAATACACCCACTTGCATAAATGACTATATTTTCCCGGATTTCTTAAATAATTTATTCGTGTGCAACTTTCGGCCTCGGTACTGTTCGGCGCTGTTATCTCTCCGCACGAGAAAGTTACTTTTGCCAAATCATATAGTAACGTGTGAGATTAAAAATTGCACATCATAAATGTCTCGCATGTTTATCATCGTGTTTGGAAGACACCTGTGGCCGTTCTGCACGGTGAAATGTCTGGCTGGGCGCGTCACGCACCGGAGAAAGTGTACTACAAAGCGTACCTGCAACTGGTCTCCAATTGGGTTACGACCTCGAATAGCAACAGCCATGGGTCTTCTTTTTTCGTACAAACTACCGTCCACACGCCGTCCGGGTTTCCGAGCCACCATAAGTTGGGGATCGATTATATTACCAAATGCGATTTAAATGCTATCTTTTAATTGGCAGGTAAGTAGTCATGGCAAACTTTACTTTCTGCGAAAGTTAATTTCAAATAAAGTTGTTTTCCATACTTCGGTTGGTACTTAGGCATTTAAGTATCTTCAATGGCTGCTTATTAACTTGTCTTATCTGAACAAAGTGATCGGTGAAGTATTGAATTCTTGCAAGTTCTTATGCATGGGTTCAAAAGCTCTTAGTAACACAGCGGGAAACGAGAAGATGTAATCAACTTTGAGAAAGATGAATAGGTTTCTTTAAAAGAACTTGACACGTAAGCGCCTTGGTATTCTAGTGGTTCCACATCTAATTATGCTTCGTGTATAATGTTGACATATAATGGATTTTAGCATTAAATTTGCATACGATATAAGTTCGCTTGTTGATTATTTTTTTTTTTTTTTTTTTTTTTTTATTTTTTTTTGACTTACCCGAGGATATCCGATCTCTGTACAAGCATTGTCGTCGGGAGACAAAACATCCTACCAAACGGATTCCTTTGAACTTTTTGTCGACTCGGGGCTACTTGTTCCATTGTTTTCAACGTGCCGACTTCGAAATGGTATTATTTTGTGTTGTTAATACTTTTACTGGTAGCATAAATGATTACTTTACTTGTAAGGTGGAAATTTTTGTAAAAATCTCAAGCATATTAACAAGTAATGCGCGGCCTTTTTGAAAGTCTCCTGTGATTAAATATTGCATTGGATTTCTTCGACAGTGTAAAAGATGTAATTTAATGTTGATTTCCTTGAATCTCCTTGTTGTTATTATACAATAATACGTGTTTCTTTAATCTTAGGTTCTTATTAGTCTTTTCAGTCAAAGTTTAGTTCCTAATACTCTTTTGTTGTACACTTAGGGTATCATGCCTATGTAGGTAACAATATGACTATAAAAATTTGCCATATTTTTCAGTTTGGTTTTATTGTCTGTAGTGTTATTTTTAATTGGTTACATTATTTCCTTGTGACATAATGTAACCAATTAAAAATTACACACGTGTTACTAAACAATTATGTATAGTGAATGAATGATAATGACATTAAATCGTTTTTTTTTAATATTTTTTTAAAAAACTACTTTAATAATCCAACATGCTTAAACAGTAAACATAGAAGCATTAACAATTATCCTCAGAGACGGTTGTCTAACACCACTAGAATAAAAAATTTATTGTTTTCTGACATTAAAATTAACTGCGGTCTTTATGGGAATGCATTGTCAAAATGAATCGGGTATTGAAACATCTCAGTATATTGGCGATAAAACTGACCCTCGACTGTTATTGTGTAGTAAGGTGCTTATGATAAGCAGTAACTATTTTTTTTTTGTGATTTTTTTTTACGATATTAGATAATGTGACCTTCTTCTTTAATATTGAACGACTTTAATTGGAGTAGGTATAATGTATTATTTTTAATATATAACAATAATTACAATACGAGTCAAGTTTCTAAGCTCTAATAAAAAATGTAATGTCATTTGTGAATGTAAACCATTTAAAGCTTTCGAGCATAACTTTTATTTGTTGTTACAAACATCACTTCTCTCTACAATTTAATACTTACGAATATATAGTCAGAATAATTTTTTTTCCAACAAGTCGTTTATTGTTTAACCCAAAATGCACATGAAGGGACTTACCGTGAATGTTTCGGCAATCCGCGTGAATCGTTACGATAGCTAACTTCGAAAGAACACATTTTCGTGGTCAATTAACACATATAGCATACTTTCGTCAATTAAAAATGTTACGTGTAGGGGTAACATTTTTTGGTCCATAGTAAACAATTCATGAACATACTGATAAGATCAAAAATGTACTGAATAGAAAATAGTTCATCAGAACTCAAGGAATGCACCGGTATTTTCGAGTTGTTTATGTGTCGACCGGTATTGATAACACCATACTCTAATATTAACTTTATAAGCCTGCAGAAACATTTTTACCGTGAAAATTCATTTGGATAATGCTGTTACCTTCTTAGGTTGGTAGTTAGTATCTGTGGTTGTAGTATAAGGTTTAAAGTAAACACGACTCACATCGGATTCCTCTCCTTCACGCCGGATTTCGTTCTCCGCCTCACTCTCAGATTTTTTTGTTGGGGTCCACCCCACACTCTTTTTCTCCGGTCTCACTGAACGTATTTGGCCCCGACCGCGACCAGGTTTGCTGCCGCTAAAGAGATACATTGGCGTTTAATTTACTAAAAAGTAACACCTCTAAATTGCAAGTTTACATTTTTTAACAGTAAGGATGTATATTTTGTGACCTTAAATAAATAAGTCTACAGAAAACTACATGTAAAGAAAAATCAATTTCAAAGTTGTTGTTCTGTTGTGATAAATGACTTCGGTAGCTTCTCTCACGTTTATCTTTTCTTACTAGCTCATTTCTTATCTACATGAAAATAAATTAAATAACTTTGCCTTGGCAATCAGTAATGTAATTTTTAGTGCGCTCAAGTACTTTTAACCACAATAGCTCTAACTGAATAACCTCATTCCATTTTGTAGTTTAATTAATTATAACTTAATTAATGATACCACTTTACTTTTTGGTTGTATTGGACAATATGTCGATTTAACTACAATATAGTAAGTGATGTAAACAACACTGGGAAACTGCCATGTCAACTTGTCGTGGTACTATATCTTTAAATATATATTTTAATGGCTGAGCCATCTGCAGCCACAGCAATAGTCAGTTCGAATAAAGCGTGTGTGCGGG